>SWBJ01000343.1:0-53702 GCA_024195555.1 Aureobasidium sp. EXF-12298
GGGTAGATCGAAGATCTTGATACATGAGATCATCGTTGGGAGACAGAGTGACTCCAAAATGGCTACATGGATGGACATAACGATGCTTGCAGCTTTCAATTCTGGCGAGCGCAGCTTCGAGCAGTGGGAAGCGATTGTCACCGGAGCGGATATGAGGATCAGCGATATTCGTAATAGCTGTGGCACCCCATACTCCATACTCGAGCTCGAGCTGGCCTGACCCCATTTTGATAGACATAGAAAGGTTGAAAGCTAGAGTAGAACTTTGTTACTAGAAGGTCAACGGCTTTAGAAATAGAGAAGTAGCCATGGACTAGGTCACCGATACCTATCCTACTGTATGTACTCCTTCATGTGACTCACGGGTGGCTTATGACCATTCTACTCGCACAATGATCCGGCTCAATGGACACTCCGGTGCCAAAAGTCTTATGCCATGACTGTCTTCGTGCAACCAATCGGTCCTCCATCATCGCGTCGTTCGGTCGACCGGGAGTGCCAGGATCGAAGGATGACGAAGATTCTCGAAGAATCAAGCTTCCCACACGAAATGCCTCGGAACGAAGACTGTTACAAGATCTTTTCGTTCGATAGCCATGGTTGCAATCCGATGAGATGGAGTACCAGAGAGTCACTTTTGCACATTTCGGCGCTTTTCCCTCTCTTGGTACCTTTTATTTCTGTCCTTCATTCATCTCTTAGCAGGCATGAGGCTCCCTGCCAGAGATCCTTCAGTCGATGGCTGAGTAGCTTTTACATCTGTCCGGCGGAACGTCGAGTGTAGTGATACATTTCGAATTCAAAGCGAAACTGTTTTACTACTTAGACGGGTCTCATGCTCGTTCAACTCTGCTTAGTATCTTATTTTGTTCGTAAACCGCTCTACTAGAAGTGGCGCTATCATTCTCGTGAGCTTGTTCGTAGTTTCTTCCACAGTACCTAGGCGCGTCGCTATCTGCACAATGAGAGGAGGAGTTTGACAAGATTTTCACGATTTTTCTCTACGTTTGACGTCAGCGGACATCATCCCAATCCTCAACACTCCAGCCTTCTCAGCTTGACCGAAATTGGATCTATCTGGGATGCTGACGCGAAAATCGCAAAGCTGCGTGATGTGTGAGCAATTCTGATGACAAGAGTACCACAAGCTCCAGGGAGCTGTGAAACGTGGCTCTAAGCCCGTAGACTTACGGCTTGTACAAGCATCATGAGTTCTATCATTGCAAGTTCTCTACCAAGACATTTGGAACTGCCAGACCCAAAGTTTAAGTTGGAAATGAGCAACATCTGTGCCGGTGTTGGTGCTTTCGCGTCTCCAGGAACACGATGAGTGTCGTCTCTCCATCTGTAGGGATTGAATTTCTCGGCATCGGTACCAAAGACAAGTGGATCTTTCATCATTGCACTGATACATATGCTTCACCGTGTAGGATTGCGTCAGTCTCCAACCAATCCAGATAATTCCTCAAAAACTTACCCAATTAATGTTCCTGGAGGAACATCGTATTCCATGTCGCCTTGCGGAGGCGCCTGCTTTTCTCTGAAGAATAGCGCGGGCGGAGAAAGGCGTAAAGACTCTATTATCACAGACAGAAGCATCGGGAAGTTTGATTCGGAAGCAACTTTCATCTCAGTACAACCTTGTGCGGGAATCGGGTTTCTTTTGAGCTCTTGAGCGATCTCAGAAAGTACATGCTCCGATGTTTGTAAGTAGATGTCTCGGACGAGTTGAGCAGCAGCCGGAGATGTGACAGCAGCACTTGCTATACTGAATGCAAGCATTAGCCCCAGTATGTCTGTTGTATCGAACACATGTCTTCTGATAGAGAAGTTGAGACACTCACAGCTGGACGTTGATATTGTCAGCAGCAACTGCAGCGGGAATCCCTGCCCGCTGGAGACCGGACACGATGTCAAACCATGGTCGTAGATCAGTTGGGGAGGACGGTGTCAGCAAGTTTCTCTCGAACCGACTAGCAGTCATTTTCTTGGCTGCTGCAAGTGTCATTCCAAAGGCCAGATGCCGATCAAGCTGCAGTAAAGCAAAAACCCCCCCTACAATGCATCGTATCCAGGGAAACATTGTCATCATCATGAACCCTAGCTGGCCCTGGAGGATCGTGCGACTGATGCAGCCAACATCAGTATCAGAGAGATCCTAGAGAGAGTTGTGTCAGTCACGGCGTAACTCCATGTGACTTCGGCTAATGCTACCTGTCCGAACGCCATGTTGCTGAATGCCTGGATAGAGAACACCTCGATTATGTGCGCAAGATCAACTCGTGTGGTCTTGTCGCCGGCCTGAGAAGTGAGCTCTTCAAGTTTGTCAGTGAAGTGTTTTCCAACACTTTCCGACAAGCTCCTTATTAATCCCGAAGACCTATTGTATGCTGGAGTCAACTGCATTCTGAGCCGTTCATGGTCGTCTGGTATAATCGATGATGTTACGTTGCTTCTGTGCGACGGATTGGGGTCGGTCGCAGCGTCGTACCAACGAGACCTTTCATACCCGATATCTTTATGATCCATGCGTTGCACTAGGTTGGCATCGCTTGTCGAGAGTCTGTTCGGTCCAATGCCTGGGCTACTGTAAGCAAATTTGGACGGCGAAGCCTGATTGATGCATACGCACGAACCCTACTCCCATATCTCCCATGGAGATGTTCTAGCCACTCATAGAAATCGCCTCTTACAACATGGTAAAGTAGTGGAAGCGAAGATATAGCGGCAAACCAGGGACCAGGAGATCGGTGGTTTCGTCGCCATGATGTAATGTCATCGTAAGCCCAGGGAAGGTTTAGCATCAAGACGAGCTGCTTCCATGGGCTCAAACCTGAAATGAGCCCTGACCGAGCGAACACAAACGACACAAACAAGAGTAGTGGCCAGTAAGAGAGAGCTTTGTCAGACAAGTGCCTCCGGAACAAAGTCTTAACTGCGATCGACGTCCTTAGAACCATGATGATCGAAGCTCCGACGATGATGTATCTCTCTGGAGAACTAGTAAATTCTGGTGCAACTTCTTCTCAAAGGCATTGGCTTGCTTACGTTCAAGCCCAGTGAGGGTTACAGCCATACATGAACATATCGCGGTTATCGTTAACAACATCCTGGTCAAGTGCTCTGTGGAAGCCAAACGGGAGATCTGATGGTTTCTCTAGACAAAACGTATGTGCATGACTTATGTATTGTTTGATAGGCATTTACGGTCAGCCTTTTTGCCTTCTTTTCTGAGTGGGTCTGGGAGTCTCCGAGAATTACGTCAATTTGTGGTAATTAAAATATATTTTATGGTAGGACTTCATTATCAGCCTGTTCGCCTTTTTCTCTGGGTTGGCCTTGGATTTACCGACAGTTGCGCCGCCTTGAGGTAATTTTGGATGCTTACCATACAGACTAAGATCTCAATGATAATCTCGAGAACGACACAGTTTCGGATGGCTTCTCACTTTGCGCACTCCTTGTGAATGCTAAAGACTATCTTTACGATCGACTCGTCGGGCCTCGCGTCGGCGGGTCTTCACACAGACCAAAGCGTTTACCAGACGCTCGGTATCTTGTGGTGACTAGAAACGTTGTATCGCAGTCGTCTGACGTTCGGACTCGCCAATACAGCCATAAGAAACATCGTCTGCATCCACGATGGAAGCGGTGCTTTGCTCACTGGCGATGCGATTAAGAGCCCCTTTTCCTGAACAAAGCGTTTGACCAACCCCAGACCTCATTAATCGCGAGCGTTCCACGCATCACTTGTCAGTTCTCGTTCTGTGACATACAATCTGCCTTCGAGACGTATAGGCCAGCGTACAATCCTGTACGACACGTTCTTATCCCGGTGCCTTACATCACCACTTCAATCTCTATGTCTGCGAACTCTATATCTCCGCCACGGCGACACCTTGGTCTAGACGGACTGCCTACGGAATTACTGCTCGAGATCATGACTTTCATATCGCCGTTCGTCCGCGCACGTACGCTTTCACGGGTCAATCGAAGGCTTCATCAAATCGAAGAGCGGCTCTGGATAAGACGCGGCCCATCGTGTCTACTGGGCCGCATACACTCGAAGGAAGACTTCGTGCGACGCTATCTCCTCCTCCAGCCATGGCTACAACGTGCACTGAAAGTCAACGAGAGCTTTCTTACGCTGCATGCGATCTTCATCCCAAGCAGTTACGTCGCCCTGTCTCAGAAACTCCTCACGAAGGCACTGGAAGTGGATGAACAGGACAACGAAATTTTAGAAGGCATATGTAGAGCTATGGCCAGCGTTTGCAGCAGCACTGATCTTAGAGAAATGGCGAATAAGCTTAGAATTGCAGCGAAAACGGGGCCAAAGACTCGAGAGTTGCTTATAGCACATATGGGGGACGCTGTCAAAAACATCGTCGAAGTCGAGTCTATACAACCCACGCTCAACATCTCAGACCCCACTCTTACGATCCACATGTTTCGAGAGAAGCAGGGCGCCATATGCGCACTTCGGGAAGTAGTGGGACACGGCGTTTCTCGGTAAAGATGCTCATGTTTACCAGTCTTGAGTGTCTCATCTTTGTCGTCATTGTTTGTGTATTGGGGCTCGAAGATATGTTGAGAATGGCTCACAGGCATCTACTAAGTTCTAAGAGGAAGACACCCAATGTCGGCTTACCAACTGCGCGAACGCGTCCCACCGCTACACATGAGCATCCAACCTCTCGTCCTCCTTCTCTACCGGCCGCGAACCCGATGACTAGGTCACCTCTAGAGCTATGATGGCTCGAACAAAGAAAAAGCCCTCCCTAAGTAGCTAGAGGCCTCTGTAGGTCTCACTGGTTAGGTAATACAGGCAACAGGAAGAAGATTCCAATACAGCTATTGTTCAGTTGTGTGGAGAGGACCTTCAAACAGGACTGTGAGCTTTAAAGCGTAGCAGAAAAACAGTGATTGGCATGGAAAGGCTGAATCTAGGTACATGCAAATAAGAGATATTTTTTTCGGATTGGATTGGCTGTTCACGGGTTGAGTTCAGTCCAGAAACGAGCAAAAGGTGGCCGTTGTGCGTAAGAGGAATTTCTTGTACATGATCTTTGTCCTAGCCTAATCCGATCAGATGGGGAATGATGGAATTTCAAGCCTGTTTGGTGGGAAAGCTGTCTGGCGTCCGGTCGTGATGTAGTTGAATGAAACTTTACAAGTCATACAAGGTCCGAGAAGGTGGAGGAGAGGTTCCAGCTTGGCTGATCATGTGATAAGCCGCCCTGACCATGGTTAAGCCGAGGTGTACACTCGACCGTCAGCTCGGTGGAGCGGCGTGGTCCGTGCTCGAAGATTGACGCGGAACCAGGCTTGGCTGACGGTCAGCCAAGGCCTAGCTCGGTCAGGTCCGCTTTCCGTGTAGTCGTGGCGAGCCTACGCTCGGTGGAGGAAGATGGCTCTGTTCCTCAAGGTCAGTGCTTCAATATTCATATAACACTACCTAATTAGCGTGATCTTACAACATCCAGAGTGGAAAACATGAGTCTGCCCTTTGCCAAGATTGCTGTAATTACTATGAGGCCATTACCAGCCGCCGTTATTCTCGTATTTCAAGCTCAACCACCAGATAAATTACGAAAAATTACCGTTATATAGGAGCGCTCTAGTATACCATGTTCTTGGGTACAGACCTCGTGGTCAGTCGCACAAGCACAAACGGGTGCACGCCCATACGATGTTCTATCATTGACCGACGTAGGCTAGCTGTAAGTTAGGCCATTGCGCGGCTTTCGCGCTGTGGTCTTTAAGAGATGACCTTGTCTTGCTAGTCTACTTAGAGATCATTACTTCGTGTGGGCCACTTAGCAAGTTCTGCGAAAAGTCGCGGGGGATGCGAATTGCTCCTAGACGTACAAACTCGTTAGTGCTTAGTCGTACGCGATCTCACACATTCATGTCTGTCAGCAATACGGGTGGGCAAACATACGGTAGAGACATCATGGAAAGGGCATGAATTTCGGAGCTTTAACTGTGTATGTGACACTATCGTGGCCGACTTGGATGAAAACTTCAGTATCTCAAACCTCGGAAAATCACTAGCGCGTAGTGATGATTCTCCAATCGTGAAGGAGAAAAGACCTGAGAAGGTTCTGCCAGTGCAATCTCCTGAGAGACATCCGACAGAAGATCATTGCTCACACAGACAAGACCTGTTCCTTCGGGAAAGCACCTGGAAGTTACGAGTACCGGAAGCGATCATTTCCTTTGATGGTAGTGTACGGTCTATCAAATGATACAGTGCATGTCTTCGCAGCCGCAAGCTCAGTCGTATTTACATGGGCTCACTGGCTTCTACCTCTTCAGGTTACTGCTCGATCCAATGACATTATTGCTTATTGCTCCGAGCACCGCGGAGTAAACAATCGACATGGATAACACAGAATTCTGTTCGCTATTCGTCGGGTATCTCAAGCAAGAGCCCAGTGCACATGTCGAGTACTATAGGGCCAAGCAAGAAAGCGAAAAAGCGATCTGCAGGTGTTTCTTCCCATCGTTTCAACACATCGACCCATGCAAACTGACGCTTTCTAGACAACTAAATTTGACTAGTGAAGCATCTTCTAAGATTACTGATGCAGCCTTCCCGTATTTCGCTTCAGTGATGCTTCCAGATTGTGGCTACCCAGAGTTGATGATATGTTCCAAATGGATGATCTGGGTGAGTAAAGATTTTGTTTATCGAGCTATCAGTGCCTGGTAATATGTGGCTAAGTTGTCCCTCAGATCTTTTTGTTCGATGATGGTGAGGCCCCCCAAAGCGACCCCTCAACACGACTGATTTGTGTTAGAGTTCGACAATGGCGACTTGAAGAATGATCCGGAAAAAGCCAATGAGCGAATGGACCAGCTGAAAGCGACAATGACAGATACGTCTTTCGACTGTCGGGGCGATGAGATGATGAGTATTCATCTTGAGATGTGGAACGCGATCAAGCAGAAAGTTTGTTGATCATTGATCCATGCTAGAAGACCCTGATGTTAATTGTGTTTTTAGGATCTAGATACTGGTGAGAAACCCATCCAGAACCGATATCGCCGCGCTATGTTTGGTTACTGTGATGGCGTGTTGTCGCACGTACAAAGTAGTAGCGGACGTAACGTCCCTGTTCCAGATGATTATCTCGAAGCAAGGAGACTGTCTTCAGGATGCGAACCGCTGTTCGCCTTGGTGGAGTGAGTCAGATCGTGAAGCATTGCTATCGGCCAACTCTTACGTAGCTCAGATACGCATATGGGCTCAAACTTCCCGATTCACAGTTCTATGAGTTGGACTTGACACGACTGAAGGAGATCTCAGTCGAGATAGCTCTCTTGTCAGTAAATCAACAAAACCTCACCATGTGGGATCTGACACGACAACAGACACAACGACATGATCTCATGGCGCAAAGAGAAGGTACAAACGTATCACGAATCATCTACCTGGAATGTACTGATTATCGAGTCGTAGAGTGAGGGCGTGCCTCATAACTATGTCGTCTCACTTACTCACTACGAAAATATATCCGAGTCCGATGCATTGGAGATTATAAGGAAGAGGGTAATCCGTCAGCAGGACCTCCTCTCTGAAACCACTCAAAGACTTTTCCATCCTAAGAACGAAGACAGCTTGGCTCTGGACCGTAAACGATATATCGAAGGCGTCCTTCGAGTTCCTATGGCGAATCTGTGGTGGAGGTAAGTAAGATCTGACTTGAAGTCGCTCTACGAGGTCCTAATCCCTCGCAGTCATAAATCGAAGAGATACTTCTAGAGTTCAGTCAAGTGCTGAGAAGGCTTATAACAAACTTGATCCCCTCGTTAGTGTCCTTGAGAGTGCCTCATGGCGAGTATCAATCCTTCCTGCTTCAGTATGCTTCAGATCCCGGAGAAGATGTTCGAGGGCAGTTTGCTTTAGATCTCGATAACGCTAAGATAGCAAGCCTTTAATACATGGTTTTATTGCCCAGTCCCGTCCATCCGTGGCCAACCACGTGGATTGCGTGCAGACCACGGTAGTAGATCTAGACAAGGTGCAGTAATAGCGGGGTTGCTGTGTTCAAAGCCTTCTGCAGTGGGATATGTATGATGCTCCGTAAATTGAACGAACATGCGATGAAGATTTGTGTGGTATTGATCCAGCTTCTCTCAATTAACCACAGCAAGAACCCTACTATCCTTGATTCGCAATCGTGATCACACCTCTCTATCGCTTGACCTACTCGTTCTAGCCATCAATCTCTTCACTAAAGCTGATCCATACCAGGCCGCGTGATCCGCTGTATCAGAATATCATGGTCACTCGCCTGTTCCCCGATTCATATCCGTCGTGAATCTGGGACTCAGAGCTGCTTGTCCTAGCAAGCTTCGCTACAGATGCTCATACAAGTTTCCTCTTCTACAGCGGACACAGATCATTCAGTCGGGGACTAAACGGCCATGATCGGATACTCTTGTTGGATGGGATACATTCCCATGTCGGATATGGGTAAGCAGAAGCCAATCGCAACACTCGGATATATCAGTCGTACCTGGATTTCCATAGGCTGATGAGCTATAGTAGGGTAGGAGATTAAGCCGTTTGTGTGACTCATTCCGTCATATGGCCAGGTCTGAAGATTGTTGTAGGTGTTGGGATCTGCACAGAAACTGGGCATGAAACCATTCATTAGAGGTGCTGTGGGGGCAGACATATCCAGATCGACAAAAGGTAGAGTTTGTTGACCGCTCTGATCGAGTACTGGATCTGGAGTCTCTACTAAGGCATCGTTTTGCTGTGGGTTCATTGTATACCCCATATCCAGAGAAACATCATCCTTTAAGAGCGTTGTGGAGAGAAGTTGTGGTTGGTTCCACCCGCTAGAGATAGGCATCGAAGGGCTCTCAATATTTGTAACCTGATTTTGCTCGCTCTCCCAGCTCTGGAGTTGGATCGTTGAAGAAAGGGACAGATCGTCGTCCTGTCTTGGACTTAGCACTTGTTGAACCAGACTTTCCCCTTCCTGACACAACTCATTCAGCTCTTTTTCCAACGCGTTCTTAGTGGTCAGCAACAACTGGAGCTCGTGTTCGCTCCGTTTCTCACGCATGCTACTTTTTTGTCTGAATCTTCTTTGAGCTTCACGGTTCTGCTCTAAGCGCTTTCGGTTGCGCGAGCGCTCAGCCATATCGAACCAGTGGTTTACACTCCTGCTTTCTATAGATGTAGTTTCTATTCCGTAAGTTCTTGTCTATAGGCGGAAGGTTCATCAACTTATAGCAAACACCCAAGGGTCCGCACTCACTCCTTCCAGGCGCTTAGTATAAGGTCGCAGCATTTGCTAAACATAGCAGAAGATGTTGAGGTGATCTGTTTCAGTTTGACGCTACTCTTGAAAAGCTCGTCTCATCTCATGACCCTACCAACGGCTCCAGGTGTTTCGTGTAAGTGGGTTTTGAAGTCCATTAGTCTCTTGCTGACTGACCACTGTGTTTCATCTATAAATATCCTGAGTTTAGCCTTCTGCAGCTTAACGCCGACTTTCTGGAACTGATTACCTACATCGAATGTAGGGTGTATACACACCTGTGCATGTGGGCATTGCTCTATGGATCTCCATTCAGCACTCTTCCTATCATGGGTTCTGGCAGTAAGCACACTGAAGCAATGACTATAATCTTGTATCTACTGTGTATCATGCCCTGCATTCGAAATGTTCTCGGGACTGGAATGAAAGTGAAGGTAAAAGGTACTCGTCGCTCGTTCCGTCGATTCCGAAACCGTCGAACATCTGTTAACGCTTGATCCTCTTCGATACAGGATTAGGAATCGCCACAGCGACGAGACGCTAAGAATTGTTCTCTGACGCCTGTACCAACGAGCTCTAACAAACTTTGTGAGACATCATGATAGTTTGACAATGTTCATCAGATTAACATCTATCCATACGTAGATAGTTTATGAGTCTGGAGACGTATCTCCCTCGGATTAATTGCGGATGTCTTGAGTGTGTCGTCCATAGTTTTGCTAGACCCGACATCTCTTGGTCAACATGACGTACACCTTATCCTTCGAACCCCATATGGGAAATGCTGAACATGTATTCGCTCTGGTGTCGACGAAAGCCCTGATCCGAATTTCGAACTCATTTTGCCATGCTACTTCATCACACTAAGCAGAACGATCAGGTCTTAGCCACTGTACCCATCAGGTAACTCTATAGCGGAAAGTACAAGTCAAAGCCTAACGCAAAAGGTCGATCATGATCCTTAGGAGTATTTCCTGGTAACGATGACTTTGTTCCACACTTATCTGATCACTAGCTTTCGAGACTTTGTGTTAAGGATGCCATGTCATGGAATCTTTTTCGAGATCTTCCTTGATACCTGCGTTAGGACCACATACTCGGGTCGTCTTCTTGGCATGTAAAGAGATCTATTGCACATCATGGGAGAACTTGAGGCTTTCCCCGCATATTTCCATCATTTCCACAGTCGGTGATTGCCTAATTGTTTGACCAGGGTGGTGCGAGTCATTATGATCTCTCCATCTCAGCCGTCCTGCTTATCTTGGTCAGTGTCATTCATCGTATCGTTCTTTATAGTTCATGCCTTTGGCTAGGCCCTCGATAATCTCATGAATCAAGGAGATCAATCTCAGAACAAGTGGAACATTCATTATGCGTCCAGTCTTGCCAATTTCTTCAAGTAGCTCTACACTCGTTCTCAGATTCGCTGCGTTACGAGCATCCAGATCATCAGAGCTCAAGAGATTCTCTAACGCGACACAGGTACTTCTTATGCGATCGGTACAATCGGTACAATTATTAGATCTATCTTTGAGCGGTGCGGAGACTTGGATCATGTTTATGTTCAGAGCAGACAGAGATGTGCGTTCCGGAGTTCTGGAGCATTTGTGGTATTTGTAGTTACGCGCGAGGACCTCTCCGAGTTCACGTTGCTCTGACACCGGCTTCGGGGCCTTATGCAATGCCTCATCGGAAATGGCAATCATTCTTGTCACTTAGCTATATAGGATGAGCAACCTACGCTATTCTTGAACCGATGACCTAAATCGGTCTTCTCGAGTGACCTTTCTCATCTAATAACTAACTATCGCATCAAAGCGATCAACTTTGGTTGCCGCTAGCGTTCTGGTAGAGCATTGCACACTTTATCCCAGATTATATCAGTGTAGTCCGTGAATCATAACATGGCTCAGCGCTACTAGGGATCTCCCGGATATCATCATGAACCCAAGAGCTCGTAAGGTCTGATGTTTGTCACTTATCTATGAACAATATTAACCGGTAGTGGTGAACAACGTCTTTTACCTTATGATCCAGAAACATGGACAAGGTACTCTCTCATTTATGTGATCGGAGGAATGCACTCTGTGATCGCAGACGCTTATATAGTGATGAGCCTTATACTCTGACTCTGCCTTTGAGTAGGGTTGAGAACATAGGAAAGCAAGCAAGACCGTTCCCTTGGTGAGTCTTCTGCGCCGAGGATTGCTAGTTTGTAATCACTACGCCTTTCAAGAATTGCAACTACACGGAGTGTGCAGCTGCGCCTATGATTGATGAATCCGATGTAGCGAAGCCATCATCACCTCTCATTGCTAACACATCTTTCATATGCCCTAGCATCCTATCGAGGGTGGCGATAATATCTTCGATGACGCATCTTGCACTCGATACCACATTCTCGTTGTCGTGGTACGAGAGTAAGCTTTCCGCCTTTCTACGCTCACCCTCTAGAAAGTTACGAGGTCGTTCCAGATCCTCATAAAATGTGGCGGATAGGAATGGCGAGTATGACACTATTCCTCCCGACTCGGCGAGTAATTTTGCGTCTAGAAGATCTGTCGCTGTATAACGATGAATGGATATTCCGATTGCACATCTTCAAACGACTTACAGGCACTAGATACACGCTCAGGATTAGGTGTTGGCATTCTTGATTCGAAGAGGATCTGGAGAGAGAGTGCATCTCAAATGAAGGACGGATTCAAGACTCACTTTCCAGACCAGAACTTTCTTGAAGAGAGCAGCGACTATATTTCACAACGTGTATTCTAAATCCTTCTCATTCATGTTTCGACATGCACCGGCAAGTGAACCACGTAACATACAATTCGAATACGTATCGGTACGCTCCAGACTGCCTGGATTGGAATTTGTATTGCATGTCCTCGTTATGGAAGGTTGGTCTAGCGTCCGCGATTACAACCTTTCTGCAAGATTTTCGTAATTTAATTCTAGCTTTACTACGTGCTAGCTTTATGAAGCATGCCTGGGACAGAATCAGTTCATGGTTATTTCAAGCGCTACATGCGTCTCGGGTCAAAGCCTAAGGAAAGCGTAAATTACACCGGATGGAGAGGCTATTTGCCATCCATCTCTGAATCTATAAGAGCAGACTATCTTTATAAACCACAGTATATGATTCTGAACTATCCTAGCCAATAAATGAAGAAACAAATACATATATCTCTACTCACATTCACTTGTATCACGTGACGTCACCAGTGGACACCGATTTCGTTCAGAAAAGACCTTACTATGGCGGCCCCGAAAAGACCGAAAGATTTACTGATCACGCAAAACCATCTCTCGTTCGATCCAGAATTTCTCAAAGCCATGTATCCCCAGATGTCACCTTACACGGCTCCGGAGAGTGGTCGACGTTTTCCCAGAGAGCGAGAAAATCAATGTTCTCGGTCGACAGAAGATCTCGAATTGAGTCCTGAAAGTGCACTCGATCTTGTCGTAGCCACCTCAGGATTGTTTCGTGACTATATCTACCAAAATGATTAGATCGAGTATCTCAGCCATGGAGCTCAGGAGATCCGCTTGACGCACACATGAAACAAGAAAGCGACGGGTACCTCCATTCACTGAATACTCTAATGCAGTCGGAATGAGTGTTCTTGGGGCCATACTGTCGTACTAGCACATCCGCTACATCAGCCGCTTAATCGGTGTGCTGCTTATGTACCAGTAACATCTGATCGCCCATGCATCTGGCGTGTCACTACGGCGTTCCTATGCAATCCGAAGGAGGGGTTCAGTTCCTGCAGCTTTTTCTAGCTAGTCAAGTTGCTGATCTCGATGCATGTTATCCTGTCTGCCGTTGAATATCACTAGCACACTGTTCACAAATTTCTTTAGCCTACATCTTCTCCAAGTCCAAAGTGTCTAATCAGAAACTGGTGCATGATCACTTACCGTGGCTTACAGCATCGCCGCGATCTTGACTTTGCTGAGCTCGGTACCGTTACTCATCCGAGTGAATCAAGTAAACCCAGCTAAGTATGGTCCTACGATAGTTTCAATCGACATCTATGAAACACCGCGTCCCCGAGCAAGGCGAGGTTGTGTTGGGAGGACTCAAGTCTTACAACTCTGACATATGCCAATTGGAATGCGTGTATCATTTGATGATGTTGGCAGTGTTTACGGCTCTGCAACGGCAGTACTTTACACGTGCTGCAAACAGATTTTGGTACGGCGCTACCAACACTATGGTTCGTTAGCAAAGGCTCCTGTTTCATGCTAATTTAGGTGACAATTGGGATGTTGGAAAAGTCTTGATGATTAGAAAAGGCACTGTATATGTAGAGACTTCACGAATCACCGTCAGCTTCGATTTACCTTCGTTTGGTCACTTCGAATGGATGACGACGTCAACATGAGCAAAGATATCGCAGAAAAGCGGAAGAAGAACCGAGAAGCTCAGACCAAGTATAGACATAGAAGGAAGGTACGCGAATTGCTACTGACAGACAAGATCGAGCGTTTACCGCCGCATATCGAAAAACTCCAGCAACTACGCGCCGAAATCAAAGATCATCTACGATCCAAAAAGCAGTTTGGAACGCTGAATATCAAACGATTCAAGCAACTACTCGCCGAAATCAATTATCATATACGATCCAAAGACCAGTTTGGGAAGACTATCGGCGAGGACCGGGCTTCTTTGGCGGATACTGGCGCGTACAAAAAAAAGGTGTCACCATGTTATGTTTCCCATGAACCCTTTGGGGCACTGTGCGGAGATTCTGGCTCCATTTTCAAATCCAAACATCCAGCTGCTCTAAGCCATCCTGACTCTACACAGTCCGCCGGTTCACAAACTGAGACTACACGCTCCATGCTGGATGGAACGATTCAACCTCTCACGACTGGAGTGAAGATCAAATCAAGCGCGATGCTGCCTCGATCGAGCAGTGAGGAGTCTTTTTCCAGACCTGACAACGAATCGATTCCAGACCACCCGTGTGAGCCCGACACAGCCAGGATGTCGGACCTAATGATGGGTCTTGAACGTGATATGATTGAATCTACAGAGACGACTCCAGAATACGAACACACTGCAATCGAGTGTGACACTCATATTACACCGATCGCTTCGGAACTCTGCTTTGTAAGCGAGCTTGTAGACACGAACTCAAAAGTTGAACTCTTCACTCAAGAACTTGGGTATGCCCATGGCGGCAGTCTTGAGCCTAGCCCTTTGGTGTGGCCATGTGAGCAGCCGCATGAGTCCTTGGATAGGTGGCTGGCTACAACCTGTACAGAAAATGCATTGAGCTACACGTACGACGAGCTCGGTCGAACAGTACCAGATCACAATTGTGCTTGGGGATATGGAACTCGCTGGTGAACAGTTTCGGGACCCCTGAAACATCACGATATCACGATATCTTATTCTTTCGCAGTAGTGATATCCAAATCCGTCCAAGAACAAATAGGTGACTCTCACCACCCTATTATATTCTGCTTCACCTTATACAAGCGCACGAGCTCACTTTATACATCGCTACGTGCCACATCTACGAACATCGAGCTGAGATTAGACTATCAGCAGGGGCGTTCGTCAAAGGCTTTACACATCTACCAATATCCGCAGCATCACATATTGCTGATCAAAGGTGTCAGTCATAAACTTGGCCTAAGCACTCGTATAAGTACGTTTTGCAATCTGCTGGTCAACTCCAGGGAAATGTATATGCAGAAAATCTTCCATCGGTCTTCTTAGCTCTTGAACACAATCCTGTTACATTTAGAACCGTTGAACGGCCAAATTTCTCATGACCAATACGTAGCTTCGAACTGATGGCATCTGATTCGTCAGGTTTACTCGACTGAATCACGGCCATGATCTCGCCGAACGAGAGGTGTGGCGCACGTACATATGAACATGCCTACCTCCTTATCCAAACTAGCCTGATTGCACAACGTACCAAACATTGTAAATATCTATGATGAGCTTCGGCGTTCTACCCAGATGACACGGGGTACCCCTGTTGGAGAACGACGCATGATACACGTATATTGCACTTGCACTTGCACTAGCGGCTCTTGTATTCGTTGAGGACATCGAGGAGTAAGTGGAGTCGGAGGCAAGGGCTTGTCGAGATTGGGTGGATTTAGGCAACCCGACTTCTCGGGCTGCGTTGATTGGTGTTCCTTGCGCTTTACGCGAGTTGATTTACTTGGCATGGTGTAAATGTAGCTAGATCAATGCTTAGTTCAATTACGTTCTGGTCGGATGCTCATTGCCTGACTTATTCCTTGCTGCAGTCCCTTTGTCGCTTCGCAAGATAACGTCCAAGATCTCAAGGCAACAGACCTATATATACCTGGTTGACAGGTCTCACCACAACCTATATATACCAAAGTCAGTCACATAAGCAAATACTATGGCCCGGCCTATTGGATCAAGCGATATCTTCGCAGAGTCTGCATGGCTTCCGTCACTAAAGAGGTATATGGATGGCGATAATCGAGATCGTCTCACTGTCCAGGATCGATCAAGGATTCTGTTTGTCCACGATGCTCTTTGCTCTCGTGACCTGCCACTTGTCGTACTCGTAAGTCTCCCCATACGTTCTTTTCCTATCAGCACACAGCTTACGTGACTACTTCACGGGTTAGAATATGATTTCGTGTAGTCGGATGGTTAGAGCAGATCAAGGTCGACCTATGAATCACGTGCGAGCCGGAATCTATTTGGAGACATTCGAGGCCAACAAGTCGCCGCAAGGCTCGATTAGTGCTCACCTTGCTCTCTTCCTGAGCGAATTTCCAAGGCCATTGAGTGAGATCAAGAAGAACATGGGGAGTACTAGATTCAGTGCTATCATTCGAGATGCTGATGCTCTTCTCTTAACATTTGCTGGGGTATCTGTCGAGAACCAAGGGGACTGAGATGTAGAACCTCCGTACGATCGACTAATATATCATATTCAGCTCAAGTACGATTGCTTCAAATCTTCTATGTAAGACTTGAGATCTCAGTAGATGTGCGAGACGACTAGTAAATCGTGACGCTACGTACTGGTCTACCGCGACGTTGTGTTCCCATCCTGTCAGATCAAACACACTCAGCAACATTTAGATTTGGTTCTGGATTGATGAGTATGTAGCTATAACTAGCTTCTGCTCTCGAACGAACTTTCATGCTTGGCGGCGGCATGCTTCAATCTCAGATCCCTAATCACCTTTTTGATCTGACCTTGATGAAGGCAGTAACAAAGATCGTTACGCTTTGATTAATCATTGATTCTGTAGAAGCCCGCCTGTCTTCTGATGTCAGCTATCATTCGCCTTCTCAACAGGCATATCGAATATTCACACTTTTCACCAGCTTATACATGATTCAGGACTGAATACAAAATCAGATTCCAATAATGTAATAACTAGCTCCGTGCTAGTGGAGATGCCTTCTGAACGCATCGATCAGGCCTCAAAGATAGGCACCAATCGTCGCGGTATTTCAGGTTCGAACCTCCAACATTCCAAAGGCTAGATTCGTGTCAATACTCTAAGCTGCCTAAAGCCTTTCTTGGTGTTGATAGCCGAGTCAAGAACAGGCTTGTTCATCGGTGTGTGCTGCTACAGATGTCGAACTTGAGACCCTGCTAGTAGTAGTAAAGCCAAGTGCTGTGCCACTTGAACAGATTGGAGTTTCATTGCAAGCAAGGTCATACAGAGCATGGCCAGTATCCGCATCAGTAACACCAAAGAATGGCATGTCTGCCGGGTCTGACAAAATATACCACCAAAAATCGATACAACGAGCCGCCAGCCCGCAAGCGACTTGTGACCAGTAGTTCGCAGCGTTTTCGATACCAGGACTCGGTCCGTTGACTTTCGAAGGATCTCGTGTCGCCCACCCTGTCTCTGTGATCCAAACTGTTTTGCCATTTGCTCGATATAACATGCTATCATAGGCCTGCCAGAATGAATTAGCTGCCTGTGAAATGTCGTTTTCCAGCTCTTTCGAGAAGTATGGGAAGATATTCAGGCCTATGAAATCAACCGCGTCGAGAATTGCGCCGTTCGAGTCGTTCTCATATGCGTCTAGTGTGTCTACGTGCTAGCGATTTCATTAAAATTAGCTCAAGGGAATGATGTAGAGACTTACTCCTACGGGCACATCCTTTAGGACGGATCCCTTTAGAACGCTCCGGACTTGTCCGATGTAATCGAGAAGCACAGATATGTTCTGGCCAGTACCCGCATTCGAAGCCGCGCCGAGCGCTGAAGCACGGTAAAGGTCCTCGCTGCCCACAGAAATACCGACCACAGATCCGCTCAGTCCTCCAGGACCATACTGAGCCATGGCAACGATAAGTGCATTGATTTCCTTGGAAAATTGTTCTTGATCTACCGACGCCCAAAGACCAAGCAAAATTGACGTTCCCGTCGCCAAAGCTGCGGGAATAGCTGAAATTACTTCTCCATTGGTGTCCTCTTGTAGCATAGTATAGAGTCTGGCGCTGGAGAAAGATCCCGTTCCGGGCAAAGTCTTGGACAGAGTAAATTGATCATAGAAAGACTCATAGTCGTTGCCTTGTGCTGCGTAGTTGAAGCCTCGATGAGTCGCCAGCGTGGTCGTAATTATGGTTACTACCAAAACTAATATACATGTAAGCATCGCGGTAGAATGGACTTTGGCCGCTCGGACGCCGTTTGCTACTGAGCCAGGTGATCTGCTATATGAACAGCAATCCCAAGGCCACTGCTTTCTGTGATTACGTGACTGCTTTCGGTTCTGTGAGTATTTTCTTTCTCCCTACAGAACTGGAGGAGTAAGACATCAATATACTTTCCCTTCGGTAAATCATCAATACTGTCCAAAAGACTTCCTATCCTGTCGTAAAGCCTTGCCTGCCAGTTTTACAACTCATCAAGTGGGCCAAGAATGCTTATGATATCCATAGGGGCCGCTTACGGTGATAGACCTCAGATATCAATGGTCGACAATGAACTAGCAGATCCAACGAGTCTGCTCCGATGACTAACCTTCCACGCTCTTTGCTAAGCTCGATCATAGCGATAGTTCCAAGACCAAGCAATAGATCGAAAACTTCAGCGCTGGGCTCTTGTTCCAGAAGTACTGCTCAGATCTCAGACCTTTTCATTGCAACACATAGTCAGTTAATTGAGTCACGATATCAGTCTACGTTCATGATCCGGTCAGGATAATTGACAATGTGTTAGCTGATAAATGCTGCGTTACTTCTACGTTACGAAGATCGAGTGCATCAATCTATTTTGGACTGATTGATCGCAGTTTATACCTTGAGCTTATGGGGGTTCTGAGATAAGAAGCTTTCTTGAGGGGCATACGCGCTCTGCCAAGGCGATCATGTAGACTTCGGACCTGGCGCCTTTTTGGCGAGAACCGCCGCCTCCCCCTAGTGTACCCACGTCTTTTTAGGCGGTGGCCGTCTTTCGACTGAGTGTAGGCTCGATTTTTGGATAGGTCTGTTGTCACCTGCTCCCTGTATCTGGTACCCATGTGTGCTAGAACGAACCCCAGCAGCTTCTTCCCTGGTCCTTGACAAAAGTCTTTAAGCTTCTTGAATGAATTTACTGCGCGAAGCGAGGAGTCTTTGGTTGATACAGTGGCCTGCCTTGAAATTTTGCTATCACTTAGGGTGTTGCGGGAGAGCAGTGTTACTATGTCCATCAGTGAGCATGACTGCAACAGCGAAAGAAGACCAACATAATGTGACAGATCTTCAACTTACATGCTATTAGAAGGAACTTTGAGTGGGTGGGCATCAGGGTTGTCGTTGAGTTGTGGCTCGGCACTTGACGGCTTGTTATATAACGAGACTCTCAGTCCTATTACGTGACCATCACGTTCTCTTGTTCTGCCATTACTTGGTGCGATCTGAGAAAACCCCACCAATCCATAATGGGCATTCAGCTTTTCTGAAGGAGGCGAGTATTGTACGGATCATCTTGTGCATTTTCTTGCTCTTCAATTTACTCTGTTCGAGGTGCAACGGTGATATTTCCAAAGACCTACACAAACTCACCCATACGATGCTTTAAATTGTTAATGGAGGCTCTTGAACTGTTCTGGCACTTCGCACGACCGAAAGCGCCTTTTGACACATGCGTTCAAGGTTTTCTCAAGTCCGCTCCCGCACTCTATGTTGCAACATATAAGCAGTACCGAGATGATCCTCACAGCTATGCACAGGGAACGATATTAGCTGTGAATTTATAGCGTTCAACTGGGGGCACCAAAAGTTCAAAGACATGATGAAGTAAGCATCATGATGTCGAGGCCGGACTCCAAGCTTGTTAGAAACAAATCTGTCACTCGAGGTGGGTCATAAAACCTCAACGTGCAACTGACATCCACAGAAAGTCCGTGTGTTACTATCAGCACACTTGTTTCAATCAGTCTGTTTCTATTATGTCGCATCTCCTTGCTCTGCCACCAGAACTCCGTCTCATGATCTGGCACCAGCTTCTTCCCACTGGCAGAACGTTCGTCTCACCTTGCTCGCCAGTTGGAAGTTCTGTCGTCAATGATCGGAAGCACGCCACGTTCCGGCCCTTCAAGCGCAGACTCAACAACCTTCACGTTTCTAATTCTTTCTTGATATGCTGGACTATCTTTGACGAGATCTCGAACACCTTTTTCAACTCGAACATTTTCTCATTCGAGATTCGTGCAAACTACAACTTAGAGTATCACGCGACTCGGGTACGACCGCAGTTCCGACACATTCAATTAGTCGACCGGCTATCTTACGATCTGCCTGTGATGAATCTTCGGGCGTTCATCGCGAGTTTTGAGAACCTCCGATGTGTTTCAATTCCAGTCCACCCTGAACCTTTTCCATCCCAACTCTTCGACTTGAACTTGGAACAGAGGTGTATGAGTCTTCGTGTCACTCGCGACCTTGTTGAAGCTCTTGAGGTGGGTGACATCAAAATCCTAAGGATGGTCTACAGGCAACCAGATATGGAGTGGCGACAGGATCCAGACAGCCTTCTCACTGTCAAATTACTCCGACACTTAAGACCAGCAGAAGCATACGAAAACCCGGGAATGATGAGTCTTTGGGTAGAGACGCTTTCTGCCTGGATATCCAGTTGTCATTCAAAACGAGCGAAGCTTCTGAAAGTTATCCCTAAGATGGAACCGACATATCGACGAAAATTTTTGGCCTCATACAGTGATGAACATGTGGACAAATCACATCAAGCTATTGTCTTAAGTATGCCATGATGTGAAGCTCTCTAAAGTCATGGATCTATGCTAAGAGGTAGTATGTCAAGGCTGGAAATACTTTTCCAGTCATTTCGCTGACATAATGACGGGAAACACGGAGAAACATCACAAAAGCTGAGAATGAGCAAGCAGTGCGTGTCCATAAAAAAAGCGTTGAGATGTGATCACACGCCACCCTCAAATCAGGGTATAATCCGACATGCCCGCAATTAACAATCGCGTCCAGGCTCGGATTCTCTCTACGCACTCATCGTCGGGCGCGTCAATCAGGGCGGTACAGAACATTCCGGGACTTCTTGGGGACTGTAGATGTGGTCTGTAGAGTGGGGGTGAATGCGATCGTGAGAAGATTCATGCTAGCAATGGTGTATAGATCAAGCCAATGCCTTCCACAATCCCACCTTGTTCCCAAACTCCTCGGACACAACAGATCTACGCGGGTACTCGGGTCTGTAGTTTCTCATCATTACATAGTCACAGATTTTGCAGCACAGCTTCGATCAATTCGTGTCATTTTCAATAACCTATAAGGAATTTCTACCGAACTCCAGACCTCCATGCAAGGATTGGAGCCATGCTGTCAACCACTGACGATAATGAAGTGTGGGAGGGGCACGCACGTGATCTAATGGAGCAGGAAGTCAGCCTGCTCTCTGTCAGGTAGCTCCAATCGATACGTAGTTTAAATTTGTTTCTACTATCCAGATGTTCTGGTGACTCGCTGCTTTGGTTGTGGAATGCAAGTTGCGCTTAACGTACAGGTCACGCTCGGGAAACTTCATTTTATGTTAAACCCTCCAGGTGCCTTTCTTTAGTCGCCTAATACGCTACGGGTGTCCTAGATGTGTATGAATACCACTGCTTACGATCACGGACACGCCTTGATTTGGAGAGTGGTGGCATCGTCCAACGTAACTTGGTAGACATAGGATGCTCTATTGTCATCGAAGGCATATGAGTATGCATCCTCGCACACGCTCTCCAGTGCCGGATTCTGATTCGTGCAAATCTTATCGCTTGCGTATGCGTTACGACAGCAAGCTTCATCTGACTGATACAAGGTACAATTGGATACGCAACTTTGATCAGCGCTAAGGTATGTTGGCGGGTAGGACTTACTAGAATCCTGTTGATCGAAGCGGTTTTGAGTGGGGCATTGCCAATCTGAATCGATCCGACAGATCAGTGGGGCGCAAGTTGGGCTGCTCTTTGACTGTGGTCCAATGGTAGAGCAGCTTGTAGCTTCGATCGCAACTTGAAATCCGTTGCTAATACCTTCAACGTTGCTGATGTCTATGAAACATTTACCCACATCCCTTACACACGTCACTTCGACCAAGCTTCTAATCACCGGCCCAGCGCTGTACGCGAGGTTGTCAATCCAAAATGTCCATGAAGATTGGCCTTCAGCGCCGTATGTGAGCGTGTAATCCCGCTCTTCTCCCTGCATGGTAGGCTGTGTTGAGCTATTCTGAGTTGCACAAACACTCCCGTTCGTCACAGTAAAATGTGGAAAGACCTCTGATGTTGCTGGGCAGTTGTGGGAGAACTGAACTCGATAGCTGGCTATAGCATTGGTGCTGTTCGAAGAGTAATCTGCAGTGGATGGAAATGCTAGACATAGACCGGCAGTGGCAAAGACATGAGCGATTGAAGCGCTTTTCATATTGTAGGTTCTGATAAAGAAGATGTGATACACTCTCTGGCGGGCAGAGACCACATTAATATCTCTCGAATATTCTTCCAACGCTGACATTGTTCTAAGCAGTCTCGTAAGCTTTAGCCAACGACCGATGCCGTGATTCATCCACCAGTGATGGGTCCAGACATTTATGAACAGTATGATGAATGTTTCGTAGCTGTAGGATGATTCTTGTTCATAGCTCGGTTACAAGGTAGATGAATATCAGCATAGCTTACACGCTTGCTTCTCCGCATTTGTTGACCGTGCCTATATGGGATCCGACTGTTCTTCATAGAGAGATCATGTTTCAACGCTGTCGCCACTCAACTGTGACTAAAGCGAAACACGGACTTCAATCATCACATAGCGTCATCATGGGTTCACGACAGAGAACGAATGTCACTGTCTTGTAGAGAGGACCGCCCTTCTCGAAAAGAGGCCTAAGAAACTTTTCCAGAGCTTTGATTGTTAGCAGATGATTGTTTGCAGTATTTCTCAAGGTTAGTGATTTGCATGGGGCGTGAGACCTCATCATATTGCCTCAAAATTATGAGACCGCCAGAGATTAAGGTCAATGACTGTAAATCTTTGTGAAGCATGAGCCCTCATCAAGGGTTTCACGTAGCGGCATATCACTAGTACGAGGCGCACGGGACAAATTCTCGCAGCGTTGAAGACCTTGTTCTCTATTGGGGTCGCCCTCGCCGCTGTGGGCTCCGCCCCTGATCCTCCGCGAAACTAAGGTACAGCTACGAGGTGACTCCGATTCTTTTGAGGCATGATCTCTTGTTGATCACCGACAATTCTGCAAAAGCATCAGTCCGGCTGATGAACTCGAGCTCAGAAGTAGCGGTAAGACCGCTCTAATTGATGGTCACGGCAAAAACGAACCCGTGGAGTAAGGTCGCACCGCCGGGCCAGACTTATAAATAGAGTCTTTCGGAAGACACAATACTCAATATGTGATACTCGGGGTCGCAAGAAACCCTTTGCACTACTTTTCAGAGATTACTATGCTAACTCTCCACCAGGACTGATGCGCCGAGGACGTTATCATGTTCTAAGGAGCTTGGCAAGTACAGTCAGCAATGTTTGTAGTAGACCTTTCGACTGTAGAACATAGTGAATGTGAGATAGATTTTACATTTCCATTTCCTTATGGAGCTGAGCGAATCACCACGGATCACATTCGTAAGCTCTTGGCCGGGGAAGCATAAGTCAAATCATCATCATCTCTTAGAAGCTCTATCTTATGTACATCGAACCACTCGCTGGCTTTCTCACGTGGCTTCGATCTTTCGAGAGCCCTTATACCACCTCGATACATTTGACACGTGTAGTTACTGACAGTCTCTGAGCTATGGACTGAAATCTATGAACGATATCACCGATAGAGTACAATGGCGAACTCATGAATCAAATATTGGCCCGAACACAGGCACGTTATTTCTTTCGAGGTTACTCTTGACAGAATCCGTGACAATTCTGTTGGAGATGACATAGACAGCCTCCGACTGCGTCTCGTGATGTAGTGCGTAGGCTAGAGCGGAGATTTCCTCGGGTCCGATATCTGCGTGGCCCCTGTTGACGACGAAGAGATTCTTGCCATGAGCCTCCAGCTCCTGTAAAAGCTTGGTATCAAACATGCACAGAGGATCCTTGGTAATCCATAGTACAGTTGTCTGACAAACTGGACGTGATTGTATTACCGACAGGACAGGGGCTATGGCCGATCCGGTGGTTACGAAAAGGACTTTTCGGAATAAGCTGGAAGAGTAGGTTGCACCGTAAGTCGGACATCCTTTGATCCATATTTTCTCCGGTAGCTTGTTGGTCAGCATCTTGGTCCAGTCACCTGCAGCACAGACGTATACGGCGTAAGCGGTTGAATCTTTGCTTGGAATTGTTGCAAACGCGTGAGTCTCCTTGAGTGGTATGGTTGCAAATCTCCGGGTCATACAAGGCTGTTCCATCACACCAGCTACTGTCAGGCGAAGAACCCGGTCGGAGAGCCTCTCAGACTTGACTGCACAAAGACGAAGTCGAGTCCATGGGTAGACTAAAAGTACTGTGATGACCAACAGCAGCCAGAACGCCGGACTCAGGACTAAGCGCTGGGTGAACATATGGCGGTTTCTATCGGCGCCAGTCAAATTCATCAATAGAGTCTGGATCCAAAGTACGACGACGAAGCTCCAGCCAAGAAATCGGTGGATTGTCTCGAACAGGTTGTGAAAACGAGCTCGCATGAGAGGATGCGAGAATATGAGGATCGTTGCCAGCAGGAGCAGTGCCATCCCCGAAACAAATGTAAGTCCCAGCTGTATCGCTGGAGTTCCTTGAGGGACCAAGAAGCATAGACAAGTGAAGACGATATACCAAAAGGAGCCCGAGATAGCACAACCTGAGTGGACCCCACCATGGCAATATACCCGTGCTGCGACTATCCTGATGTAGATGGGAGCGCTCTGTGGCAGGCTGCAAGCTATACGAGAGATCGTGTTGATAACATGATCATTCCGGATTGCTACACAGGCGCAAAAGTTTGCACTAAGTGCAATCACGGAGATGTTGAGCAGATGTTCCAAGTGTTCGTCTTCTCGTCTGACGAAAAGAATGCCAGCAGTTCCAAGATTCGCGATGATGCAGAGACAGGCAAGCGTGTGATATGTTGATGGGCCACTCGATTGGTCGGCTGCACTCGGCTGGATCTCATGTTTGCGGAGAAGGATCTTAGCATCCCCAGGACTGAGCATACTAGAGGCAGGGAAGGATTGCACAATCTCCTTTGCACAAGACATACTGCTTGAGATCTTTCCGAGAGTATGTGTAACAGTGTTATTTCCGGAGTGTAGGATGATGGGGTTTCATGACTTATGTGATCAACCATGTGATTTTGAGCAGTACCGAACATTATCTCTACTGTTTATTTTACACTTAGACGTGATCTCGACGATGATAGCTCATCTGCAGCTTCTTCGACAGCAAGTCGCAAGATCTTCCAGAAAATCATTCTTAGATTGAATATTACATATCTCCGCGTGAAGGTTTCTTTACACTTTTGCCCGTATTGATCTCAGTGATCTGGAAAAGCTACCGGGAATGGAATAGATCGCTTGCCCTAGACGAACGATTAAGATAGAAACGTTCGGTTGCGCTTAGGGCTAGAACCTTATTTGGCTCAAACCTAGGGTGGCATCGTCTTGACACCCAATTAATCTCACTCCCATTCTTCAGGCACATTCGAAACCGTTTTCAAACGAGCTATAGAGCTCTTTGTGGATTTTAGATTGACTCTGATCTTGTGCGGAGGTCATCCGTCCGGAACTTATGAAAAGAGAAGCATACCATTAACCTTAGAGAATACCTGGTTACGATCAAGTCCTTAGTACACCTTGATGAAGGTCTTGGAATTCTTAACGTGGTCGATCCAATTATAACATCATGGGCGCATAACTTTCACTTCAATGTAGCGCAGCAATAAATAGACAAGAGCAGAGCTTGCACATCCAAGGACCATCGTGAGCTATTAGTAGTTGCCATTAGCGATAGAAAAGTAGGTGATGATCGATGGTGGCTTACATCTAAACCCGCAATGTCTGAAATAGACGCGAGAGGACCGATATACCAGCTTTGCGTCATTGAGAGTACAGACACGATGTATCCTATCACACACGATGCTGAAGATGCAAGACCGTAAGGGAACAGAGCTTCACCATCCCGGAGATCTTGCTCGCCTTTCGGTCTTGTGAAGCTACGAAACAGAAAGTGCTCGATGAGGAAGATCGTGAACCAGATGACTGTGCAGTAACCTGTGATCGAGACAATCGATGTCATGAGCTCGCTCAAATGCGACATTCCTAGTACAGCGAATAACACACACGCTGGCATGATCACTGTCGGGTATATAGGCGTCGGCACTGACTTCAGACGAGGCGTCAAAGCGTACAGGCTCGGATAGATGCAACTGACGGCTTTGATCATCCTCAACAAGATGCCAATCACTAGCACCATACCGCACAAATCTTTTGCCCTTGAGCCGAGTGGTCTCAGTATCTCGGCGATGAGTAAGCCTGTGGACTTCTCGTAGGTATCTTGCCAGGTGGCTGTTTCAACGACCCTTGCGCCCAGACTGGCGCCGATGACAAGAGTGAAAGAAAAGGCTGACAGTAGACCTGTCACGCATTGGGCAAGAATGTAGCCAGTGTTTGGCGAGATGGCATCATCACTGGTGACATCTGCGGCAACAAGTGAATACGCTATTGACCTAGTCATGCATAGACTGGAAAACAAGACGCGTCGACCAAGCAAAAGCGTGTCTTGTAGCTGAACACTGGATAGAGTTGCTCCAGGCTGCGGATAATTGACGTAAGAAGTCGCGGCACTGCTAAGAATGAACATGGCTAAGATTTGTGCAAACAAAGTGTAGTCTTCAAGAGCGATTTGCTTCTTAATACCGATGACGGACACCACTCCTGTAAAGATAGCAGAGACTACGATCGCGGCGGAAGTTGAGAACGATCCATGGTCCACGATCCCGGACAGGATTTGGCCAGCAAGTATCAGCTCGATGGTCAGGCTTCCGAGAATAGCGACGACAGTCAACATTGCAAGTGCAGTCGCGGGAAACCAGCCCATCAACGAGCGATTGATAACTGTGGTAGAGTGTCCAGATTGTGGACCGAAGGTGGACACAAAGGCAACAGGAACGACTCCTAGCAGCGTTCCAACCATACCGCACAGGAAGGCGTCGCGGAAAGACAAGTGGTACTCGAGGGGTCCCATTGACGCAAGTATGATGTCCGTCATGCAAAGACTGTTCTTCACCCAGGTAAAAGCGTTCTGGGAGCAGATAGAAGCTGTCGAAAGCTTGGTAGTCGTGAGACCGATGACGGAGAAATTTCTCTCCACATCGAGCTTGGTCAGGACGTTCTCAGTGGACATGCAGCTTGGAGATACTGCCGTTTCCGGTTTTTCAAAATCCTCCATCTTTGCCTTATTGCAAGACTGTTCTACTATGGCGCAGACACCAGCAAGCACTGGCGAAAGTCAAAAAGAGCAAGCGAGAACAGGTAGGTAACAGAGAATGATCCGCCAGACAGAGGATGAATGCCGCATGGAGTTGGCTGATTTGTGTGTTCATATGACCTCCAATCGTCTAGGATTTCGAATGACTTCAAGATTCCGGAGACGAGAGACCACACTCTTGTTTGTTAGGATGATATATTACACTGTATTTTAAATTGAGTAATTCAGGATATCGACGTCCACGTGTATCTGTCAGACCAAAGCACATTTTTAGATCAGATGCGTTGGCATCTGAATCGATACCCAATCGAATGAAGCGGTGGCAATCACTTCGTAATAATTGTGAGCCCATTCTTTTGTTGTAGTGATGTCTTTCTAATTCCTTTTCGCCTAGACAGCAAGGCGCGCAGCTTGCTTGGTACCATGGCGTGGTATGACATCATCCAAAGCAAGTTACGTAATCGTGGAGAATCCTTGACTGATGAGACTGGTATCCAACAAGCAGGGGTAGAATGTCCGCTTAGCCAGGCCACCACCAGGACCAATGACAGCTAACGACCGTCCAGTAATTTTAATCTGCTTCACTTGCCCTTACGAACGAGCATGAGGTCTCATCTTCTTAAGATGAGGCATGCGATTAGGATGGTACACATCTAGTGATACTGTAGCTCGAAATAGAATGGCGCTCGATTGCTACAATGTAGGGAAGTATGGCGCTGCTTAGGACATCGAACCCTTCGGCTTCTCAAAACTCTTAACACATGACAATGCTTGTTCCTAGTCTACTTCTCGATCGTGTATTATTAGACTTCAACTATGAAGCTTCGAATACATATCATAGCAAGTTTACCTCCGAATCATCCAAACAAGAATCTGGAACGACGAAAGGTACTATCACAACTTTTACAGATCGTAATGACGAATCCTTTGGCAACATCGAATGATCCACCCAGTACTCCTTACAGATCGGGAACCAATGACAAGATCTTGACAGCGAGAGTTGTGCAGATCTACCCAATAAAGGTGTGCCGTGAAACAGATCCTCCGGTATACTCAGGAGCTACGCCGCCGTACCTAAAGCGTCTTTGCTTGGATATTTGCTCCGAATTAGAGACCGTAGATGCATTGTTGCCCAATACTCTGACGAGAAATATCTCACCAAATATTGACGGCCGAACCATTCGACGTGACCTGGAGAAGTTGTCGCAGAAACTCCAAGATGTTCTGCAGAACGAAAAGCTTGATGAGCTAAAAGCTCGTACGAACGGGGTAATCTCTTCCTTATCGCGCTGTACAGTTTCATGCATATTGATATCAGAAATTAGTTGGCTACGCTCACTCAAGATAATGCAATTCGGAGGTTGAAATTGAAGCAAGGAGTTCTTGATTTGAGATCTGTAGTTGGTGGGGAAGCACAATTGAACCATCCATGATGCCAGATAATGTTTGAAGTTGCTCACCTAGCCTTCCGGTCTGAACCACCACTTCTCTGAAAAGACGTTGGTGAGGGTTTCTATACAGTACATCTTTCTTCCAAGACAGATAAGTAATTCAAAGAGAAACTTGTTAGCCGTATGGCAAGGATGCTATGGAACTGCTGTATATTCGTCCTCTTCGAGGATGTGCTCATCGTTTGCCACTGTCTGAGGAAATGTTACGAAGAATTCCACAGTTCAAATGTGATGGAAGTATGTCAATTTGAATCCTTGAATCAACGCACGCAGGTAACAGATCCCCGCTTCGTATGCCCAGAAACCCGAGTTTGGGCCAAAGTTCGAGCTCTGTTTCATGGACAATTCTCGTCTGTCATAGCTATTATCTTTGGGATGGTCCAGCTTTTGAGTCCTGCGAAAGGCTGAGTAGCGGGCTGTCAAAGTACATAGGCAGTCACTTGTCCTGTTCTCCATCGCCGATTCCGAGATATACCTTCGAAGACAACGGGTATCGCAGTCTTGCAGTGCTATCCTAGTATCGTGGTGACTGGATGATTCGACCAGTTCTTACTGTACAGGATACGAGAACACAATAACTAGTGCGTCCCCTGAGTTTTCTGCCACTTCCAGCTATAAGCCATCAGATGCGGTCATCTTTATGAGAGTCTCCTAAGACCAAAAAGCTTTTTGATCACCATCGGGCTCCGTAATCGTCGAACTCCATGTGTCGTCACCGAGTACCGTCGGAGGTGACGGCTTGACGGCTTGCTTTTGATTCGTTCTATCACGAAGGAGAAAGACACAAGCACATAACGTAGTAATGAGTGTAAAAAATGCAATGGAACCCAGCACCACAGCAGTTGCCATCGATTTACCAACATGGTCTGTAGACCTAGAAGAAATAACAGCATGTGTATTGGTCATGACTGGCTCAAGAATCGAGGAAGTTTCCGGCATCGTGAGAGTCTTGATGGGTTGAGCAGGAGCCATGGTCTCTTGTAGCCTCCTGAACAATTACTGGAAGATAAGTGGCTTCGCTTCCAGTATATAACCCGTGACAGCCATGCTTACGTGAAGACAGCACATATGTAAGGATTCGGGATTGGCTACGATCTACTGCGGGACTGGCTACAATCTACTGATTCTCTGGTCTACCGTCCGCTCATACCCTGGCATCCTGTTCCCCAATAAGCCTTGCGAACTTCAGCATTGAAAATCGCATATTACTCTGTGATGTGCTACCTCTAAGCCATTGGAATTTAGAACGTGGCTACGTTCAAGTCATCAGTCGACGTGACAGTAGTCCTCTTGCAGTTGTGCTAACATGATCCACGATATCTTGCGATTACCTGTACTAAGGTGAGGATGTCGGCTATTCCCTCTACTCGAAATGAATCCATCCCCCATGTCCATTGTGGTGTGGTCATGTTTCTGTGAATAAATTGAGCTTGTGATTCGGGCTAGGGTTGCTTGGGGATCGAACGTGCAGACTATCTTCTCACATACATACATGCAGCTTATGTACGGCTGAGCGAGACTTCTCTTGGTGGTGGTACGTAGGTTGTCAGCTATCCTTCAACTATCAAGCAGGTGGCACGTTGTCTTGAATTCGGAGAAGGGCTCAGCCGTACATATTCTACCACATGAATATACTTGCTCTGGGAGGGGCAATACCAATCCCGAGCTACCACGCATAGGTCTTGGATGGTAGACAAGGATATGCAGCCGAATGCACAAAGCCACAAAGGGCGAAATGCGATGACAGACCTGGTTAGTGTACCCCCAATCAGTGCCACTAGTCGCTAGGTCGTTCTGAAGCTCTATTGGCAGTGTCGTGTTCATAATTACACAGAGCGCTCAAGTGGTCTACGTTTTAATACCCTTGAACACATTTAGGTGGCTAGAGTATTAATAGTACAGACGACGGGACATATCATAGATCTGATTGAATGGAAGTTTCGACACGCTCGCGCAGACTTTGCGCTGAGAACAATCGTGGAGCTATGCCGTCGTTGATCACTTGTCCGAACGAGCTGCTACAAGAAATCGCCCTACATTTGCCGCTCAACGACATCTTAGCCCTTCGCACTGCATGTTCGCGAATAGAGCAGGGTTTGCGGAGTCACGTAAGGCTCAAACACTTCACAAGATTCCAAGTACCCTTCTCAGAGGCCGGTCTCATCCATCTTGCTCGAAAGACTCAGTGCCAATGCTTCCTAAGAGGGCTGAAAATGATAAGCATCAAGTTCTACCAAGCACCCTTATTTTTTCTGGACGACCTTAAACCACCAGTGCTCGATCGACTCCGCCAAATTTTCATAGCATCTCCATGGCGCGATAGCGGCCCACTACCGGCAAGGATCACGCGCAGACTTGATCAATGGGAAAGTTATGGAAACTTCTACAAGGCACAACGACGTTTGTTCGAAGGAAACATCGATGTTCGTCTACTAGAGGACATAATGAGCAACATCAGTGAAGCTGATGTGATTGTAAATGTGGAGTACGAGGAGGCTACCAACTTCGCCCCGGTCACATGCGGAGAAGACCTTCGTGATCTCTTCGCAGCCGTCAATGCCATGGACGTCATGAGAATTTCTCAATCTGCACGGCTTTCGGAGATGGCGCAGAGAGCAGGGAGAGCGGTCGGTTACGTCCAGATCACTTGATTACCGACAAGCTAATTCTCACTTGGAAGGAAATTTGGGTAGGCAGTAGACATCTGAAAACATAAGGAGAATCGCTAGCTATCGCCGATCGCATTCAATGTAGTCAATCACCTGGACCAACTATGTGTCGTACGCAGTGCATAATAATTTTTCGCGTATCCTGGCACTCACCCAGTACATGAGGGCATCGAGAGGACTCGAAGAAGAAACTACGTATGTATGCTGTTACTTTGCGAGCGTCGATGTTGCATCCTACTTCATGCCATCCAGTCTCTCTGGTAGAAGTCAAGGGCTTATGCGCTGTTACGAATAAAAATCGTTTTATCGCATAGTCGATGGTTGCAAAATTTCCATTGTAAGACTCAACTGACTACATTGGTATCTTATCCTTCGACTGACTTGGTTTCTCGTTCTGGAGTTTCACAGTTAGGTTTGTTGTCAGCCCATTAGGACAGACATGATCACGAGGAGAAGCTTAGAGATCATCCTCTCTTGGAAACTTGGGAGGCAAGAGTGTAACGCTCGCTGGACGCAGCACAGGTAGTTGGCGTCTTGGATGTTCTATAACGGTAAGACACAGTTTTCGCTACTATCACGCTAACTGAACAAGCAGTGAATATCGCCACGAAACGTTGATCATTGAAATGGCGAGCGTCTCCATCGTTCTGCAGTTGACATAAGCTCACGTAGATGGCTCACGTAGATGGCTTACGTAGATGGCTCCGAGCTATCCCTAGCTTTGAGCCAATTCGTGCGAAGCAGCTAATTCGGCAAACAAGAGTACCCGTCTATTTGCCACTAATCTAGACACGATTGGAAGGCATTCGCGCCTAAAACTCTGACAGCTACAGCAGCAGCGTTTTTCAACATCTTGTAGCCAATCCTAGCTTATGGCAAGGCCATCGCATGCCCTTATTTCGCCTGAGCCTCCTGAGCAGCTATAACCTCTCCTATACTAGCGAATGCCGTGTTTAGGTTTTTCTTAGCCTTCTTCCTCTTCATAGTGGCTATGGTCTTATAAGGCTTGATCACCTGCTGGCGTTATATAAGTAAGTAAATAAACAAGCTCAACTTTTTAGTCTTGCGTTTGTACATAGACTCAGTTATGATATGGCTGCTATGACCATCACAAATTGGGTTCCTCCTGCCAAAATAAACAGCTCAAGTCTAGGTTTGAAAGATGTAAACAAGTTATTGTAAGCATGTTTCACCACTGTTTCGGCTATTCTGAGAGTATGTATATCGCCAGTGAAGATGTCGATATGGTAAACCATGTTGTTAGAAGGTCCTGGCCTTCCAAAGCAGAAAGGGTGGGTAGTGAAATTGCCGTTTGCGTTGATACACTCAAGGATAGACATACCCATTCATGCGATTCTGGTGAGCCAACGGACTTGCACTTCTTGTTTAGTATTCAAGGTACTAGGAAGTTGACAGATTCCTCTATAGTAATGTCATATTCAGTTCTGTTCCAACAGAGTTGGCCTAGGTGGCTTGGTGCGCCACCTTTGTGCGACGGACGAGGTCACAAAGAGCCTGTAGGACTTCAGGCCGTGTTCCATCGTTTTGCGCGTCCTTAATGGCCCTACCGAAAACACCACGGACCAGGGCATCGCGCCGCATAGATAAGTCAAGCTATTTGAGCTCTAGAGACCTCGCGTCGCCATTTGCGATACAGACTCGAGTCGCCATCTCTCGCGCGCGCGCGTGTGTGCGAGGGGGAATTTATACACGTTCGTCTATCCATTTTATTCACTATACAAGCCGATTTCCTTGTGTATCGCTCCGCCACTGCTGGAATTCGTACGGATTGGCCTACACACGGCCTCCGGTCGCGCGGCGTGCGAATGTGGTTCGATTGACATGATTATCCTTCGCTTATTGTCGTGTCAAAGGGTCTGCTTTCGGGGCCTAGGATGGCGGACCGCGCATCTACGGCTTTATTCTTCCGGTGTTCGTGAATTGGCATCGTTGTGGTTGAATTGGCTGTGTTGTTGTGCTGGTTGAGATGAGAATCGACGCGCGAGGCGGCTCCAAGTCGCCTACGCGTCGACTTTGCCGTGGGGCTAACCCTGTTCTTTAGCTCACACTGTCATCACTGCCATGACAACCCGTCACCATCGGCCATCGCTGATACCATTAGCCTTTTAGAGGATTTTGAAACTACACATGAGAGTTCTGCCTGTGACTATCCAACTCAAAGATCGAAATAAAGCGGGTGGTAACAAGATTGTCCATCATGCGTGAATTTCTGGAAGCCAGTCCGAATATCTTCGTCTCAACATTTAGTAATCCTAACCCATCGACCAGTCAAGCAATGCATGTTTCGCATACAGAAAATGTGCTTGTGCTTGACGGCAGGCTTAACCTTACAACTATGCTAGATCCACTGGTCTAAATATGATGTGTAGCCAGTCGAGTCTGGAGTCACATGAACACTCCGAACCACCTATTGAGCAAGAGATTCATGGGTTCTCACTTTTGTCACGTCCAGGGTCTGCTTATGGCATATGAAACTAGTGACTGGCGTGGTCATACCTTAATGTCATGCAATACCGTGCGCCGAATCGACGCTTAACACTTAATCACTTAGATCATCACCACGGTCTGCATAAGAGCTGCTTTTACCTCCCTTGAGCCTAGCCTATGTATTCGAAAACAGAATGTACTTTTGCGTGCTAGCTTTGGTTAATCTCTACTTTGCCGGGAGTACGGCTCTACCGCAAAGGCCAGATAGTGGATGCTTTCCTTTGTAAGATACGAGTACTTCTCGTCTTACCCCCTGCCCAAAATCTCTAGATGACTGACTAACAAACGACCTCTAGTTAAGACCCTCAATGCGGCATAAACTATGCTGTATGCCAGTGCAACGACGGTACGTTGCTGTCCGTCCCGGGGAAGGATCAAGCGGAAGTTTAAGTGGTGTCACTAGATAGCCCGGGCTCACGACTATAGGGAGATTCTACGAGTACAATAATGGCACCAAAGGTTGCGATCCCTCACGGGGCATTATTACCGATGACATAAGCGGCCTTTAGGGTTACGTGTGCGAGTAACGTCCCTCCCTACGTGCTAGGACACCCGCCGTGCTAGGACAGATGCAGGGTATCTTCGCTTTTAACAACTCAATATCTGCGCACACATTTATACTAGTCTTTGTCGCGTACTAGTTGGGATGAATAAGTTTTAACAATGTCTTAGACTACTCCTATCTAAAAATTACATGCTTATTGTTGCCTTTATGTTTATCTTATAGCGAGCCTCCATTTTGCATATAACAATGTCTCGTTAATGTAACACTACTAGAGACTTTTTGTTGCTTACTGCAATAACCTAAATACTGTCTAAAGCACCTGCTAATTCCGTAGTTAATTATAGCAGGCCTTCTATCTGTTGTGCTACCTAGATTATGCAAGGTTGCTACCACTAACGGAGACTAGACCTCGGCTAATGCGGAATACTCTAGCATAGCCTACGTAGCTATACTAAGCAAATTACCCTACAACAATTAAGACACTTATGGTTGTGCGCGCTGTCCCCTTAAGAGACCCATAGAACATTTTATTACTCTCCATTAAAGAACATCTACGCTAGCGCTCCACTACTTATACTACTTACCTACCTTAGCCTAGCTTAAGCTGCTAGACAAAGGTTTGTGTCGAGCATGAGTTGCTCGCGCTAGAAGACCTGCTTGTCTTGCATTCTTACCTTTGCACGCGCCTGTTGTTGCAACATAGGCAATAAGATTATAATGTAAGACATATGAATAGATCGAGTAATTGTGCTCCGCTACTCAACATCTCAATCCACATAAAAGCCTCTTATCTCGAAGATATCTTTGAACTTCTTACACCAAGTTTTGCTAGCCAACTTGAAAGCTTTGACACCTTCCTTGCGTGTACAACTGCATAGCTATCGAGTGTTGCTGGAGCGAGTGCAGGTGTACGCCGGTTTCTTATCGCATCCACTCTAGCCGTAGCATAATGTTGGCGACAGGCACGAGTGGTTGGGTGATTGTCCCCACAGACAATGTGATACCCAGCGCACGCTGTTTCGTACAGGGCAAGAGACTCAGAGTAGCAACGCAGATGTGCGAGAAGCTTGGCTAGGCAATACATGCTCGTCAGCGTGTCTGGATGCTCACGCCCAAGCACCGTCTCAGACAGCGCCAGCGTCTGCCTGTTCATCGCTTCCGCCTCCTCGTACTTGCCTTGGCTATCCAGCACTAGCGCCAAGTTACTCATGCTCGTCAGCGTGTATGGATGCTCACGCCCAAGCACCATCTCAGACAGCGCCAGCGTCTGCCTGTTCATCGCTTCCGCCTCCTTGTACTTGCCTTGGCTATCCAGCACTAGCGCCAAGTTATTCATGCTCGTCAGCGTGTCTGGATGCTCACGCCCAAGCACCGTCTCTTTCAGCGCCAGCGTCTGCCTGTTCATCGCTTCCGCCTCCTCGTACTTGCCTTGGCGGTCCAGCACTCCCGCTAAGTTATTCATGCTCGTCAGCGTGTCTGGATGCTCACGCCCAAGCACCGTCTCTCTTAGCGCCAGCGTCTGCCTGTTCATCGCTTCCGCCTCCTTGTATCTGCCTCCAAGCTCCCTTGCTCGCCCGACCATATCCATACTGCTCAGTGTCTCCGCATTCTCTTCCCCAAACACTTCCTGCCTGACTTCCATAGACAGCGTAGACATGTGCTCCGCATCGCCTGCTTTTCCTTGTTGCCATGCGTACCATGACGCCTTGTATAGTAGAAGAGCCCACTCCTCAAGCGAGTCCTTGTCCTGAGGCCGTTGTGCTAATGCCGCTTTTGCATGAGGGAACAACACCTGGCATTTGTGCCAGTTCTCGTGTTCTCCTGTAGGCATCTCTGCACAAAGGTTAGATATGAATCGCCCCTGCCAACTATGAAGTTGGTACTGGTTTCCCAGCCACGTGCGTGTAGCGAGCTGTACTAGGTCGTGCATCTCAAACGTGTTTGCCTCCATTGTAACTGTGATGAAGGAGTAATCGCGCAATGTAAGAACATCATCCTCGAAACTGTCGTTGTCTGCTGTGCTGCCTGGGTTGCGAAGCAGAGCTTCTTGAATCCCCTGTCGGTCGAAGAAGCTCATCAGCGACAGCAGGTCTGCTGCTGATCTCCGGCTGCTGCGTATGTGCTCGAACGAGATCTGCCAGGTGAGAAGGACTGAGTTGCTGGCTGCCTTGTCGCGGCGGAGGTGGCCGGCTGCTCGGTTCAGCAGGCTCGTCTTTCTGCTGTCGCTCTCACGGTACTCCGCCAGGTACTGCTGCACTGAGGAACGCGGTGCTCGCTCGCGAATGAATGCCGCCGCCTGCACAAGAGCGAGCGGCATGTACTCCAGGGCGGCCGCTAGCTCGGAAATGCCGTCGCTCCTGTCCACCTTGTCTCCGAGCTTCTTGCATAGAAGCGCATGTGCAGTTGCATCGTGCATCGGCTCGATCGGTAAAATGTCGCTGTCTTTATCCACTATCTCAAGTGCGGCGCGCCTTGTCCGGCTCGTCAAAAGGACTGAGCCGTGCGTGCTCGGAGGCAGGTATCTAGACAGGTGCTGCTGGAGAGCGCTACTGCTGCTGCCACCGCCAGTGCCGCCATCAGTGATGTTGTCCTCTGACCACGTTTGGCCGTTGCTCGGTGGCGGTGAGAGAACAGTAGCATCGTCGGCATTGTCGAGCACTAACAGCCATTGCCCGTTCTTCTTGTCGCGGAGCCAGTCGTGCACTAGCCTGAACACATCCGCCTGCGGGTCCTTGTGGCCACGGACCTTGACCTGGTCTGCTATCTCCCGGAAGCTTTGCTCGAGTCGGGCGGTGTTGCTGGCGTGCGCCCAGAACACCCACGTTTCTGGCGACTCCTCAGCGGTGCGATAGCAGTGCTCGATGGCTAGTTGCGACTTCCTGTGTGTTTTGTTAAGTGCAAGCGGTGACCGCAGGGAGCGTCGGCCGAACTTACCCCACCCCGCCGAGGCCGATCAGCGCAACACGAGATGCTGGCGCAGCACATCGCCTGCGTAGCTGGTCAAGCAGCGTTCCACGGTCGACAAAATCAGGGTCGCGGCCGTATGGCACGAAGCACGAAGGCTGTGGTGGAGTCTCGGGACGATCTAGAGGACGGAGGACGGTCAGCGCAGCTCTGGTCACGGCGGGTGCGGGTGCGGGCACTTGCCAGGTGCAACAACGTGGATAGCGCCAGAATTCAGCCCTATCTGCAGCCCCGAGTTGCCATCACCTGCAAACGTAATGTTGTTGCTGGGGTAGGCCATTCTGTGTAATAGCGACCTGGTTTGTGTAGGATGGAGCGAGCCTCGCGCCAGATACCTGACAGATAGCTGCTCTGGCGTGTGAGGCTGACAGCGAGCGGGCGGGCCTGGCTGGGCTGGCGCTTAAGCTGATCGACTGCCTGGTTTTGCACACCTGCATATTGAGAGAATCATCCCCCTCGTTTCAGTCGCTGCTGCCTGTGCACTGGAAAGGCGCAAGTGCGAAAAAGAAGTGCACCTCTTCGGTCTTGCCTTGACCTCTCTTGTTTCCACCATTACTATTGTCTCTAATACAGCAACCCGATATGGCAGAGGCAGCTGGTCTTGTTGTTGGCGTCGTTGCCCTTGCAGGCCTATTCAACAACACAGTCGAGTGCTTCGAATTTGTCCAGCTTGGCCGCACATTCGGAAAAGACTTCCAAACAAGCCAGCTCAAGCTCGACAACGCAAGACTCCGTCTGTCGCGGTGGGGCAAGTCTCTGCTTCTAGATGAGGATGTTTGCAATACGACTTCGCTCCAGGGACGTTTTGGATCGGAATCAACTGTCAAACACGCTGAAGGCTTGCTTGGCAAGATTACAGAACTGTTCGCGGATGCTGAAGGCGTGTCAAACAAATACAAGAACCAGACAACGCCTCAGGACAATAGCCTTGTGGTATACAACCCGCAGAAAGATCTTGACCCGCCAATAGCGACGCTTCACGAGAAGATGCGGCAGCTAGCTATCAAGCGACAGAACCGGTCTGGCGTACGGCAAAAGGCAAAGTGGGCGCTGTACCAGGAGAAGCACTTTCGTCGCCTCATCGAGGACGTTACTGAGCTGGTCGACAGCTTAGTTGAGCTTTTTCCAGCCGCCCAGCAGGTGCAGCGTGATCTCTGCGATACGGAAGTGTCTGCTATTGGAGAAAATGAAGGCATCTCGTTGTTGAAGGAAATCGCTGCTGTTCAGGACAAGTTCTTAGAGCAGGCAATCACGAAAAAAACAGATGGTGCTGACAAGTCCCACCACATTGTCTTCTCTGGCAACGGCAACACTGGCTTACAGCTTGGCCACAACTCTGGTACAATGTCGGGGTTCATGTTTGGAAAGGGCGGCTGAAGATGGTAGAGATTTGTACGTGTTAAGGCGTTTGCTTTCTTAGCATAGAAATGTCACCTTTTACTCTTCTCTATAATGTCAAAGACAAGGTCGACACCGGCGCCCAGGAAACAGATCCGCTATAACCAGTTGTGAGCGTGTACACTCAACCCACCGCTTATCAGCCGCAGCCCTGGTCCAGCGTAACTCGTGACTCGTGCTACTGTATTATCATTTCGTCTCGTGTAAGCTGCGTCATTCCTGTAGTAATTGATACGCATGTTTGCTTTAATACATCTGCGCTACTGGTGCCGTCCATGACTCTGGCACTACATCTATCCGCGTCCCATCAATTTCCGGCTGAGGTGTGCCCGCCTCTGGCGCTGGACTCTTGCCCTTTCGACCTCGTCTCCCTTTGACCTTGCCTAGAGTAGTTTTCTCCTTTCCAGCACGCTTCGCTCGTGCCTCTTCGAGGTCCTCATAGCTCATCACTTTCGCCTTCCCTAGGACTACTGCCCTTGTTGACCGACGAACTTTGGCCTCTTTGTTTGTCTTGATCAAGGATTGATTCTGATCCTGGAAAAGGGCACATTCGGCAAACGATACTCTAGCAGCACTTGCAAGCTTCTGTACGTGCCTCTGGAGGCGCTGTTGGCTTGCCTCATCGAGCGCACGCGCGTCTGCTTTAATCAAATTATGCAATGGTATGAGAGCCTCTGCTGTGACTGGCGTGACAGGCGTCTGGGGTACCTCATCCCGCGTACCAGGAACGACTGCTATCTTATTAGCTCCTGGAATGGGTAGTCGAGTAGGCGGCTTTGGTGTATTTCCGAATACTCTCTAAGGATTGAATGGAAAAAACCCAGTTGCAGCCCACCCGGCTTGTATGTTCCTCTTGGTCAGCGCCCTGTCCCTTGCGGGCTTGTAACGTTTTCTTTCGCCAGTCCTCTAGTTTGCAGATCAAAAACACGCTTTAGCCATTCCAAGTTGATCTTTAAGTCGTTGTATCCGTTTTTAGAATGTCCATAATGCCATCCAGGGGTAGGGTAGGTAGTCCAGTTGCTTAGGTGGGTTGCAGCTGGCCAGATTATCAGAGGCAGCAGTGACCTACCGTCAGCGCTTGTGCACTCTATTACAGTCACCACGGTGCGCTTGATGCGTGCGCCTCTGTAGTCACGCAGTTCATCCCTACCTACAAGAACTTTAACCGAGGCAAGCTTGTTCAGCATAACTCATGTTTCATCCATGTTGTGCAACGATGTGCTGTAGTGGCTAGAATCGAGGGCAACAATGTTCTTTAAACAGAAGTCTCCTCGAACGTCGAGTCGCTTCATTTTCTATGGCGCCATGTCCCATTAGGGGACCAGTGTCTGGAAGGTGATGTCCTTGCTCTTGGCCATCGGCTCCGTGCCCGTCTGATACAGCCCATGGATCTCGTCGAAGATAAATTTCGGATTGCGCTCGTCTCAGTGTGCACTTTCAAGATGCCGATCGAAAGTGTTTTGTGGATTGAGAGCGTCGGGGCGAGCGATAAAGGCGAGCGATGGGGAGGCGGGGTAGGGGTCGGTCCTTGTACGCTACGCGTTTGCGCGCTCTTGGTACCAGTTTGCACCTGGCGCTCTATGCCATCACGCGCCCGGACGGCTCCTACATGGTGGGAGTACCTGTACGCGTGGCTTCTCTGACCTCCACGACGACGCTCGTGCACGCAAGATGGAGAATGCACTGATCGTGGAGGAGAAGACAAATTGTGAGAGACGTGACTGTGGTTGCAAGGCATGCGTGTGTTTGTGAATCAGGTACATTTGTCCCTACCTGATCCGTACGAGTAGCGAAGAAACGTGGGCGGCCTTGGCATGCGAAGTCCGCAAGGCAGCCACCCCGCATCTTGCCTTGGAAGTTAGTCGTCGTATCCAAGGTCGACCGCTTGCACCCGATCTTTCGATTGTGCGTACTATACACCTGTTAGCTGCCACGCAACTAATTTTCGGTCTGCAACCAAAAGTCTTCTCTTAGAAAAAGCACCTCGAATGGTCGGGTCCCTCTAGTAAGAAACACGTCACTGCTAGATCCATCCCTACGGTCTTGGCGTCGAGTATCTCTATGGGCCTACGCATATTACCTAGATACGCCCGAACCGATAACGACGTGTCTCCTTCGATGTTGGGCTGGAAATTGTGGTAAAAACATTCTGGGCGTTGCCTATCGTTCTGTTCTAAAGATAATCACAGCTCCGGTAGCTCTACTATCTAGCTACACGAGACTTACGAAAATTGGGCAGCTAAGATTAGCTGATAGGTGCGAAGGTGAGATACAATACATGTGCGCGTGGTAGATATATTTTACCGTAATATATACATATGAACATGATGTAGTGGTTGCGGGTATCTCTTATCGGCTCACTAGCACTAGTTAATCCTCAATCGGTATTAGGCATACCGCTAGGGCTTGACAACGTCTGTCTCTAGCGAATAGGTACACCCTCTACGACTTGTTCGAGCTAACGTCTAGAGTAAGATCGTGGAACGGTGCGAGAGGTGATCCTAGACCTTTCTCTATGCTGCACGGCTGTTCACGCGACCTTTAAATAAAGGTATTTAGTAATAGTCCTCTTCTAGAGGTATTGGCGTCTAGCATAAGTCTTTCCAACACTTTACGCCTTTAACACTTAACGCTCTTGTTACACGCCGCCTTGGGCCCCCGGATTATCTGGAACGAATGACCTACCATACCTTACCTCGGATAATTAATCATGGGTCGAATCCACGGAGACTTTCATACCTCACGAGTGTTCGCGGAAAAAGGTCCCCAAAGATCTCGACGCAAGGTGGCAGTGGCACGCCAAAAGACTCGCTGGCTGAGGAGAGCAATTCGAAATAAGATGACTGTCGTCAAGATCCAACTTGGAGTCGTCCGTTACACAGACACGGCGAATGTCTTGGAGGGTTCAAACCCCTTCTTGAAAATGGCAAAGAAGAGCTTAAAAGCTTTGAGGAACGCGCGAATGGGAGGACGACTCATACTACAACTTCCAAGCAACAAGACGGCAGGAAAAATCCCATACAACGCCTGGTTAGACATGCTAGATGAACTAAGGGCGTGGTTTCCTACCCTCACACTGCCAAAGCTTACTTCAAGCGCTTTGTCTGAACTTCCTCTCTATATCAGATACAGAGATGTGGTCAAGGAAGGCCCGGGTGGAGAGAAACTCGACTTTCTCAGTTTGGTTTGGCATCTAAGGAAGTTCCCCACCATATCGGGGTTCAAGTGTACTGTAATTGTGTGATTCAGGGAGAACCAACAAGTGCTTGCCATCACGTTCTAGTAGATACGCACTGCAACTATATGGGTCATTCCCCACCGTCGATTTGTGCACAGTCCTTGTCCACTGCCGCTTCATCTAGTACTACTGGTCTCGTTATGAGTGGAGCGAAAACCACAATGTCATGTAACGATAGCGACCTCGGGATTTCAGTCGAAGACAGCTAGTCGACAACTTCCAACGAGCAACCCCTTAGTCCAGGATGACGGTCAGATTTACGACTCATCGATATCGTACTGGCTGTTTCGGAGGCCGTACAAAATGGTGAAGTCAATCCTTGATCTCGCAACTGCGAGGCTAGGAAGGTCTCGGTCTCGGACTGCTGGTGAGTACCTTGGCTGTATACACCCGGTGCTTAGCAATTAGTCATAATAGTACCTAACACAATAACCACTCGCTCTGACTGTCGGTAGGGCGACTCTGCCTCACGCATTCATGATTAACTCAGCTCGAACAAAAGATTCCGTGTGATCAATTGCCAGCATAGCTGCGTACGACGGCTCTTCATCTCCAAACATATAAGTCGTCCTGAGGCGTGTCCAAATGCAAAAAAGATGGCGTCTGAACGTCTACACACTCTACCATGGTCACGCCCAGCACCGAAAACGTCGTGATCTACTCTTCAAATCCCTCTACCGTTGCAGTCTTCTCTCCAAGCTCTCTTAGCGCTCAAAACACGCCCATCTACTCGCCAAACCTCGCCAACACCCAGACCATCGCAGACATCTCTCCCTATGTGAACGCTTCTCATCAGAACACACCCTCACCACCACAGTCCCTTTTCGATCTTTTCTGCCCATCATTCCCTTCCGTCTCGGTTCATCTTGAGAAGCGACCGTTGTTACGCTTTTGGGAGGTCCACCAAGCAGGCTTTGTAGGAGAACCGCCATCTTCGTTGGGCAACTGCGCTTCCGGCTGCTTTTGCCGGTCTCACGGCTGTTATTGCCGCGCTTTGCCTTGCTGTAAGGAGACGGGTTGTCGTCGTTGCTTAAGTTGATAGGGGGCACCTCGACACCTAGGCTCCTGGCGGAGCTGCGTGTGATAGGTGCTCTGTTAGGCTCCTCCTGATGGTCATTGGCTGAAGCCAAGAGAGGAGCGGCTCCGTTCGATCGTCAGATCGCGGCTTGACGGATTTGTCTGTAGAAAAGGGACCTACTCATCGTCGTTATTGTGGTCGTTATCAGGGGCCCCACGAGTGGTACGGGCGGACCTGTATGTCTGTCAGATACCGGCTGACCGAGTTTGTGCACGCAGGTGTATGTACCCCTTTCTGCTTCCGTTCAGTTCGGAAGGTCTGCTAGGTTCGACGGCAGGGGGAGCGGCCCTATGGCCGTGGCAGTGTCGTCACCCGATGGTTCTCGTGTTCGAGGAGGTGATACTCTTTGGGCGTCTTCTCACTGTGCCCCTGGGATGAGAGAAGATGCTACAGACGTGTCAGTTCTCCGCTTGTCGACTTGTTGGGGAGAGATGGCCGTACTTAAACTCGCCATTGATACCATTCTGGAAGGTGGCATTGTTGAGCTGCTTGCGCTTTGCGCGGCTGCAGGACTGTGAGTCTCGAGCTGAGATGCATGTGTGTAGAATTTCCGTGTACCTCTCCTTCTCTTCTCCTTTTCCCTTTCCCTTGTCGGGAATCTCGCTGAATTCATGTCAGCAAACGAACTTGGGAGTGGAAGAAGGTGGGAGTGAAAGCGCGTAGGAGTAAAAGCATGTAGGTGGTACTTACGTCTTAGACTGAGGGTCACGCTGAGAAGCCGAGTGCTTAGGACGGATCACATCTTCGTCGTCTTCAGAGGACGAAGAAGAGCTGTCATGGTGGTCGTCCTGGTCTTGGGTCATGTGCGTTAGTGAATCGTTAAAACCCAATATCTCCGAGGGTGAAGACATACTTTCGATATCCAGATACTCTTCGATGCGCGTGATACGTCCACCGGCGCGTTGCAAAAGGAAAAAGGGAGAAAAGGGAGAAACGACAACAACAAGGACAACAATAACAAAGGTGGCCCTCATGCGGCTCTCAGTAGGGGAAGGGGGCTCTTGGCGCTGTTATTCGTATACTCACACAGCCTTCACTTTCCGTCACGACTCATGGGCGTCAAGCATATCGCTTCTCTCTGAACGCGTCGTCTGCAATGACTTCAACAGCATCAAATTTAGCGTTCCACCACTCGCAAGGCCCTAGAGTTAGACGACGAATCCGAAGAAGACGAATTGAGCTTCGAGACTCCAGCCACTCTCGCCACAATACGCAAGCGCCGCCGTTGCCTCTGACTACGCGGCGTCACCTACCGACTACTGCTGCGACAATGCTAATGACGATAATCACGAGTTCGAGGATGTCGAGGGCGACGACAGAGGACGCTCATCTGCAAGAGATTGAGACTGAGCTTGCTGGCTACCCCGATCCCAGCTATGCGTCTAGGGCACGGTACTGGTGCTCGCTCTATTGTCATCTCGAGCAGTCTGTTACTCGCCCTGAAACAAGTCAGAGTGTTTAGACCTCCTCGAAGTGGTCTCGTCTCCACCAAACCCTTCCTTGACCTTGACACAGCCGATTTCATCTCCCTCCTTGTCGTTACACCGGGCAAGACAATAGGGGGAGGGTGCCCCTTGCCCAGGATCCGAGCAGAGCAGCTAGAGGCAGGGTCGCGTGTGAGAGGTACCGTGCTGGAGTCCTCCTAGGGGTCATCGACCGAAGGCGACAAGAGGGGCAATTCTGTTCGCCCGGTAGCTCATGGCTTGGAGGACTCGCCCGTGAGACACGGACCTGATCATTGTCGTCGTTGGCAGGCCCTCGCTCTGCTGTGTCATTTCGGGCTATCTCTAATCTTTCCTTCTTGTCGCTTTTGATCTGCTCTTGTACCTTCTTGTCGGACTTATGACTTCTCGAGCTCGTTTGTGTTGTTTTTGTCATGTTTTCTCATGCCTTTTTGCCTTTCATCTTCTCACTGCTCTAGTTCCTTTCTAGAGTAGCTTCGAGGGGTTGAGCATTTGGCCGTCGGGCGGGATTGGCACTCCTCTAGAGTAGCGATCTAGATGTCATTAACCGGAGGCAAAAGAGGAGCAACCCCTCGAGCATCGCATTATTCAACATGGCTCGTCTTCCAGGCTCGACTCAGTCTCCAGGCCTGGGCAAGATAGCGCCTGGTCTCGGTGACAAGGGACTTGGCAAGTCTACGGCAAAGCGTCATCGTAACGTTCTTCGAGCTGGATGCTCCGAGGCGCTTCTTGACCAGGGTCCTAGTAGAGACGCCCGCACCTATGCAATTGAGTCTTGCGTTGTGCCAGGCTTTTGGAAGACTGCAGACAATTCTTGTCAAATCAGGACATTCTGCCGCTGCCGATGTCCTGGATGAAGAGTACGAAGAGATGGTCTCGAGTGCCGTTCACGATCATGGAATGGAAGTCCTCAGTACAACAGAAGGCAAGGCTTTCATGGGAAACATGGGAAGAGCCATGGTTCGAGGCTACAGAGAAGGCCTGTGTGGGGCATACGCAGCACTAAGAACATGCATGGCTGCCTACGGACGTCGATCAGAACTCAGAGATGAACATGAGGGAGATGACTGGAGATACGACTAAAACGGCAGTAGTCCAGGAGACCTCAAGGCTATACAACAAACCTCGACAGGCTCCTGACACAGGCAGCGGCCAGGGGTACGGTCCTGGTGCTAGTTTCATCCCTAGCAGCGACCTGGATAACATTGACCTAAGGCAAGAGAGAGGCAATCTTGTTGGCTTGGCAGCCCATCGCTCGGAGGACGCACCCGTGAGACACGGACCTGATCATCGTCGTCATTGGCAGGCATCAATCTGTCGTCAAACTCGATAGAAGAGGCGCCGTCGGCTGTAGGTGCCACAGTCAGCCGGACTTCAAGAGCTTGCAGACGGGTAGAAATCACTTCCGGTTAAGTCCCGAGTCCGAAAACTTTAGGAGCCTCGAGTATCTGCACCAATATGGGCGCATTGAAGACGACTAAGATCGTTGCTAGATCGGCCACAACGCCGGCGACTCGGGAAGGAAAGAAGGGAGACAGACAAACTGCAATCTCGCTATTCGTTCCATCGTGCCTGTGGACTAGTTGTGAATCGCATTGAAGCAACTCGGAGTTTCTCAGCCTCTCCAAAGTCGTCTTCAAGAGTTGAAGAGACTCCTCCTTGACCTTCACGGATCCGTCCTCTACCTCCTCCACCTCCTCCTCCTCCTCTCCGTCGTCGGACTTTGGAGGCTTTGCCTGTAACTTATTGCTTCCCTTAGCTATGGCCTTGGGAGTCTTAGGAGGCTTGGGCCTCTTGGAAGGGGTAAAGACCTGCTTATCATCAGAGGCATTGTCGTTGCCGGGCAAGACAATAGGGAGGGGGTCGCTCCTTGCCTGGGCCTCTGGCAGAGCAGCCAGAGCCAGGGTCGCGTGGAGGCGGTGCCGTGCTGGAATCCTCCCACGAGACTCGGGATCATTGACCGAAGGCAAGACAGGTGCAATTCTATCCAATCGGTAGCCCATTGCTTGGAGGACTCGCCCGTGAGACACGGACCTGATCATTGTCGTCGTTGGCAGACCCTCGCTTTCGTCATTACTGCTAATTCTTCTGGCCACCTTTGTGCATCAACACCGTCCGGTTCTCCAGTACTATCGGCGTATCACCTTGGCCGACCATCGCCGAGTACACAAACACAACTGGATGCAACCAGACAGGACCAAATAATCATCACCTGCATCGAAGATCGCGTGCAGCGTACAACTGACCGTGTGAAGTGGAACACCAACGAGAACGCGATGACTCAAGGTCTGATTCTTTTTGGTGGCGGCGATCCGAGATGCGCCTCAAATAAATCATGGTATGGACGTTTATTGGAACGATTGCTTGTCGTTGTGTGTTCCTAGCTTCTATCGTCAAACCAGCTCGCGAACATGGCATGCAGACCGGGACACGGATCTTTTGCTTACCTTGGAAATCGCTTGAGTATGACTCTTGGCACTTGCCAGGATACATGCGGCGTAATAGGGCCACCAACAAGGGTTCAGCAATTCGATCGCATCATCGTATCTTTGGACATCATGTTTCCGGCAAAAACTAAGAATGACCCGTAGCGACTGACCCCAGACATCGATTATCGGTATTTCCGATCCTAGATGGTGAAACTCCCTATGGACAGTGTAAGGTTCAACCAAGCTTATACCATACAGGATACTTACATCACTTCAGGCGTAGCTTCGTCGGTGGCTCGCTCGACGCTTCGGAGGTACTAGGGCCCGGTCAGCTCTACCTCTGTATCCGCGATTTTTTTCTACCTTCGTCTTCCCATTACTGGATATCATCAGAGCTTTGTATGCCGTGGCGACCACGCAGTACCAGGCTCCAGCTTTCCAGAACGGCAGCGCGCCGACTTCATTCTCTTGGCGCGGCGTGGTACGAAATCGCTTGGTCAATTCGTCGGTATCGTCTTCAGGCGCTAGTTCTTTCGCTTGCGAAACCTGAATGTTCCATCCGTGCCCTCTAAATTGAGTCAAGAGCCAAAAGAGATCTGAAGCGCTCGTCAAGACTTCGGCGGTAAGAGATTTATCGGGATCGTGGGGAGGAGCTTGATGCACTCCGTGTATTTCGAAGAGAGTTTCTAGTTGTCGGATATCATCTGGAAGAGCCGAACGATCGAGTTTGTTGATCGAGATGCGAGATTGTTTGAAGAGGCTGCCATCGATACTATCTTTCAAGGAGTTTTCGTGCACGTATTTCTCAGCCTGACTAGACCACGCTTTGCATCTGTTTTCTAAGTTCGGGCAACAGTGAGTCATTACATCCAGGTAGTGCTTCCAGTGCCGTACTTGCACGCTATCGATGCTATTCAGTTAGAACGTGGGATGTATCTGAATGACCCAGAGCAATCTTACTTTGCATCCAAACAGTCCGCAGATGCTTCGAGGATCCCGATGGTGAACTTTCCGCAAAGTTCGCTCCATCTTTCCCCACTGCGGACTAGAGTCCTGATTTCATCCCTCGTCTTTTTTCCTGCGTCGAGCTTGAGACTTGCGATCAGTCTGTCTAAAGCCATGTCCCCAAAGCTGTTTCCTCGCGGGCATTTGCTGCCCCTCTCTTCCAGCTCCTTTCCATCCTTGTTGTGATGATAGAAAAGTGCTAGGCAGTAGTAGCGAAGGCCAAATTTTGCTTCTAAGCACCGTTTAAGCTTAGCCCAGACACGCTCACGCTCATCTTCATAAGCGTCCGCCCCTTTTGCAACCTGATCAGTCGATGATTGCTCAGCAGAGTGAGCGGATCTATCTATTGGGTCGCAACGACGAAGCGTATTCATGGTCTGGCACCAGCTGTGAAGAGTCTCATCGCTGACTTTATATTCGACGCTTATCTCGAGTAGGAATTTGAGGTTGCTGGATTCGAGACGTGTTAGGTCGCTGTCACCAAGCCGTTTGAGAAGCGAGCCATGTTGAACAGACTTGTAGCTGAAACATTCTTGATACGCACGTTTTTTGAGGTCTGGAATGAGTTTCATCTGATTCTCGATGAATCGTTCTTCCTCATTCGTGGTTGAAGAAAGATGGTCTTCCGCTTGACTGAATTGGACGAGACACGATCCACTATTTGGAGGGCGAGAATCGTTCTGGGTTTTATTGTTTGGTACATATCGGGTGTTTCCCCCCGTAAGTCGAGATACATACCTGATGGGTGGGCGGATAGGCTTGGAACTTTGTTTGGGAGATGCGGCCTTGGACCTGGGACTTTGTTGTTCTTGATCTGCGCGCGCAAAGTTTCGAGGGGGATTCAAGCTCTCAGTAGCCCGGCTTTGGCCTTGTGGAGGCCCTTGAGCACCATATGAGGCTAGGGTCTTGCAGAACTGGTCGAGTATCCCACATGTTTGAAGTGCTGTGGACAGAGGTTCTAATATCTAGCATAACTTGGTTATCGCAACGAAGCTCGTTGAAACTAATCTCATCAGACATACGCACGGCTTTAGAAAGAACTCCGAGTCCTCCGGACCTGTGACTGCCGCAAGTATCTGTCGAAGAAGGGTTTGGAGATGCTCGAACCTTCTATCTTGTTGATTCGGCTGATCCTCCATTACCTTCGGGGGGTTGTGCTAGCACCACAGAACTTTTATCAACACAGTCAAGGAAGCGGGTAGCAGCCTCGAAACAGTAAAAATCTAAGCACTGTCGTAAGGAGTGGGGGGCTACAGGTCAGTTGTAATAGTATTGAAGGGACTGGACATTTGGATTTGCGAAACAATCCAGCGCAGACGGCAAATGGCTTAGGTGATAGTTTTTTTGACTGACAATCACCCAAATGCGGACCATGAGCGTATGAGGCGCAATTGAAAACGCAACGATAGACCTTGTTAGCTTACATAAGTTGTAAATGTGGATGTAGGCAAGGAACGTGCGGATTTTGGACTGAGCTCACAGTAGGCACCCCTAGTGTAGACCCTCATGCAGTAAACACTCTTTTCTAATCGACACAGAACGGCTATACCGTAGTGTCTGTAGTGTAAATCTATCTATGGTCGAAAGCCAAACGCTATAGTATCTGCACGCTGGTCAATCACCGAGAGTATGGAGACAATGCAATAAACAATTGATTCCTACATTGTATACTTGCGTTCTCCATCAGACGAACCTATACATGTATGTGTGCACACGTCCAGGTTCTGGAGAGTTCGAGTTGCTCACAATGGTCAGAATTTGCCATCTGGATCAAGTCGCCTACTATCGAAAACTACTGGAATGCTCTTGAATCTCCTGCTAATTCAAGTACCGCATTGTTTCCCTGTTTGTTCCACAAAATTAACTTCGAGAGACTCAGACGTAAAGTTCAACTTATGTATAGTTGTTAGAACTGATCCCAGGAATATTCCCCGGGTCTCCATCAAGCTCGTGCATGATACAACTGTCCGGAGTAAAGTTCTGCTGTGGCGAACACGGTGATACACACAAGGATCCGTTCGGTCTTGCGTATGGATTCTCGGGGACACTGTTACATAACGTTTGACTAGAGTCAACTCCGACTTGGGATTTATCGGGCTCTTTCCGATCTTTAGCTTTAATTCGGGAGAGGAAGTAGGCTACCAAGCCAACTATGGTAGCAAGGAAGCCTATCACTCCTATCACCACACCAGCTATGGTGGCAGGGGCCAATTTATCACCAGATGTAAGTGAGTCCGGAGATGTTGCGCCTGTAGATGCAGTGTTGGAAGATGGAGATATCCAATCTGACGACACTGGGATGACGGATGAGAGAGATGCAGAAGCCTCAGAGGGGAAGCCTTCTCCGGGCTGGAGCATGTAATCTGAGTGTTTGGCTAGCCGTTTCTGTACAGAGATAGATGTAGACGAATTCTGACAACTCGTGAGTCCAGAATCAGGTGAGTTGTGGTTCAAGAGTACTTACGGGATTGATCACCCCAACCATCTGGTAGTTGATGCATGAGCCCGGGGCAGAGCAGTAGAAGAACACGGGGTTTGTGTCATTTATCGTTAGATTCCAATTAGGAGGCTAAGGTTATGTCAGTCGTCAGACAGATGTCGCCTGATGGTTATTACCCACGTACATTGCTTGCTATCTCAGATACAGGGAACAGGCCCGAGAAAAAGCCCTCCTGTCCTTCCAGAACGTCTTCGTAGGGGATACATGGATATCCATACTGTGCGCGGACGACAGAGTGGATGAGTGGGAAAAACTCAAACTTCACCACGTCACCAACGGATGCCGTCAAGATATCGGGTATGAACTGATGTGAGCCTTTACCCACTGTGACGGTGTGAATAACAGTGGCACTAGATGATGGCGAGATAGGTTCGGAGGACGTCAAAGTTGACGAGACATTTTGTATGCTAGCCATCTTACGGCAAGTCTCATAGTAGTGATCCTTCGTGTCTGATTCACAAATGCCGCAAGACTTTATGGGCCGCTATTAGAGTGTCGGTCTTATACGCTCAGACAGATACGGTAACATCAGGATAGTTATAGAAACACAACACTATAGCTGCCCCGGCAGAGAGTCCCTTGAGCGAAGCTGACGCTATGGTGCCGATGTTTACACTAGAACCGGCTGCAAAAGCTGAAATCGAGACGTTACCTACCTGAAAGGATATGGAATTGTAGCCTTTACTGGACGGTGAATCCTGCCACACTACCGTCACCAGAGTACGGTTGATCAGTCTTGTAATTTACTTGTATGACATCCAAATATCGTCGTAGTCCAAATTTCGAGTCTAGGCGCATGTAAAGCCGGCTAGGGTCAGGATGACTGCCAGAAGTGGGTCTGGAGGACTACGAGCATTTCAAGTGTAACTAAGCAAGATCAAGGAGATACGTATTATTCATGTTAACGACATGCACTTCATCGCCAAGGTTTTTCATGAGAACAAGACGATAAATTACATCCTCTTCGACATGTTAGCGGAGAGAATCAGCATGGCATCTCGAGACTTACATGCGCGAGACTTGGGCCCAAGGCTATATGCTGACAGAAAAGCGGTCTGGACGAGTGGTCCCTTTCAGGCTTCTCATGTCTTTCTCGTAGTATTTTACGTTCTCATTGCCCGCTGTGATCGGTGCATGTTCATTAACGAATTCTCTTCTTTCATTTCTTGGTCTACCATCCTTGTAAAACACTCATCTATTGCATTATGTCGGTTTCGTTTGGTATGTTGCCATGGGCGCATAGGTACAGCGCAGTCCAGTCCTCAGACCAAGAGAGGAACAGACCTGAAAGCGCAGGTCATACTAGATACACCGTATCACGAAAGTTGTTTTCAAGAGTATTCACCTGCGTTCCACGCCTGACCCTGGTCCTTTTGGTTCTTGGAGTGTTTGCGTATCTATGCTCAAATTTGTCTGCGATTGGCCACTTTTTACCATCCACCACAAACGACAACTTACTGGAGTCATTCTTGACTGACGCCAACCTTGAGCTCTTTGCCGATGTTTACGAGACTGTCGACTGGTCCAGGTTCGCGTACTCACAGTATGTCACAGAGAAGAACTATCTGTGCAATTCTCTCATGATTTTTGAGACTCTGCATCGATTAGGAAGCAAAGCAGAGCGTCTGATGATGTATCCCGAGCAATGGTCCCTCGAGTCAGATACTCCAGAGACAAAGCTATTACAACAAGCACGAGATAACTACAATGTCAAACTTGTGCCTATCCATGTCCAACGTTTTGCTGGAGAAGCCACATGGGGAGACAGCTTCACGAAGCTTCTGGCATTCAACCAAACACAGTACGAGCGTGTCATCATTTTGGACTCAGACGCCAATGTCTTGCAGGTAAGTAGTCCAGCCTTTGTCAATCCATGTGCTGTCGGGATGTTGATAAACAACATAGCCTATGGATGAACTGTTTTTCTTGCCACGGGTTCCTGTCGCCATGCCTCGGGCATACTGGCTAGACAACACACTATCGTCTCAGTTAATCGTGATAGAGCCATCGCAGCGAGAATTCAAACGCATACTAGATGCTTTCGACCATCGACAGGAGACAGACTTTGACATGGAGATCGTGAACAATCTTTACGGTCGAGACTGTTTGATTTTGCCTCACCGGGACTACGACTTGCTCACCGGCGAGTTCCGCAGTACAGATCATCACAAGTACTTGGGATCGAAGACTGAAGTATGGGAGCCGCATTCGATATTACGAGCGGCAAAGTTCCTGCACTTCTCCGATTGGCCTTTTCCGAAGCCATGGGTTGCAGGCCCCGAGACTACAAAATTGGAGATTCAACCTGCATGCCATAATACCACCAATGGTGGATACGAATGTGGTGATCGAGACGTATGGATCAGAATTTACAGCGAGTTCAAAGAAAGGCGAAAGGCGAGTTCTTTCTATTGTAACGTTCATGATGTTGGCTGACATTCAAGGAAGAGGGTCTGCGGCTCGAATTTTATGCTTCATCGGAAGCGCTTAGAGCCTCAACGCACTCGCAATTTGCCTTCACCCTTTGAGCCGATATTCTAGAGGCGACCTTTGTGTACGCTTTTTTTCTCTCTTTTCTTCTTTCTTTCTTTCTTCCTTTCTCTGCTTTGTCTAATTAGTAGTTAAGGTAGGCGTCGGGTTTGAACTTTCACCGCCGGGTGTCTGGGTCCGGACGGATCTGTTAGAGGCCTTATGGACATTGGTTCAGACGGGTTTGTCATCGTCGGTATAGTCGTCTTCGACACTCTTGTGGTCGGCGCTACGGTCGACAATCTTCTCTTTGCCCTTTCCCTTGTGTTTTTCACTGCTATTGGCACTGCTCTGGCCTCTGTCCTAATTTCCGTCCTAACCTCTGTCCTGACCTTCACCGTTGCCTCTGCCGTTGCCTTTGCCGTTTCTATTGGCTTCAGCCTCGCTCATGCTCATACGCGCTGAAGCTGTTATAACATAGTACTGTGAATGTGTTAGCACGCTTCTTGACTGCATTGGAGATCCATCATTCAGACAATTGTCAAAGTTGAAGAGCAGCTGACGTACAGGGTTGCTGTAACTGAGTTTTGCGTTGCCGACAAAAGTGATTTTCCTCACTTCCAAGCCGATCAGGCAGCGTGTGACCGAGAGTGCGTGCACCTAGGGGAAGACTTTGGTCTCCTTAACAGAGTTGGTACTGGATGGACCAGACCAGTTCCGACCTTGGAACTGGTCCACCAGTTCTCAGATGAGAACTGGTCCAGTGAGAACTGGTAGTTCTCAG
>SWBJ01000344.1:0-53561 GCA_024195555.1 Aureobasidium sp. EXF-12298
GACACCGAACTTCTTGTCGAGAATGAAGCCAGAGTCGAGGTATGAGTCGGACAGCTTGCCGCCGGCCTTCTTGATGATCTGAATGTGGGAGAGGTCGGTGGAACCCTTCATGCGCAGGACGGCGTCTACGGCCAAGTTGGCGAAGTATTCACGCTCTTGCGAGAGGACCTTCGAGCTGAGAGTGGTGCTGGCAATGGCGAGGAGGTCTTTGCGGAAAGCTTCGGGGTTTCCGCTGTTATCGACGGCGGTCTTTGCGAGGGCGGCCAGGGCGGCTTGGGAAGCGATGCGGTAACCTTCGATGATGGTCTGGGGGTGAATCTTCTGGTCGACGAGCTTCTCGGCCTCACGCAGCAGCTCAGCAGCGAGGACAGTGACGGAAGTGGTACCATCACCAATCTCATCGTCCTGGACCTTTGAGATGTTGACGAGAACCTTTGCAGCGGCGTTGTCGAGGGCTATTGACTTGAGGATGGTGGCACCGTCGTTGGTAACCATGATCTGACCGGTGGAGCCGGATTGCAGGATCTTGTCCATTCCCTTGGGACCCAGAGTGGTCTTGACGAGGTCTCCTACAGCGATAGCGCCAACAAAGGCCGACAGACGGGCATTCTCGCCCTTTTCCTCTGTGACATCGTCGGCGAAGATTTGCGTGGGGTTGTTGTACGACTGGAGAAGGTCAGTAAGATCGCGATTGATCCAGGGGTGGAGTGGAAACAAACCATCGTTGCGATGTGCGTGGGATATGTGGATGAGGAAGGGACAAAATGTTGGCACTTGGTTGTTGCTTCCTAACAAATTCCCAAGTTCGACCTCCGCTGTCTGTCATGCTCCGCCTTGGCGGCGTCCACCAGAGAGCTTGCGGCGAACCAAGCAGAACCTCCGAACTTGCTTATTATCACTGTGCATATTCAACATGAGCAAGCGCCCGGCAGACGAGTCCCTGGAACAATCCACCGCTTCTCCCTTCTCCAAACGCGCCAGGGTCGAAGATGTTGCCGACGAGGATGCGCCTGCGACCTTCACCACGCGGCCGACCAATGGACATACTCACGGCATAGCTGAAGCTGCCGCGCAAGAGAATGGAGCCCTAGAGGAGGCCGAGCTGGAGGATGACCAAGACGACCAACCTGCTGTCACAGGCCCGACGCGACAAAAAGCTCCCGCAGAAGGTTACTCGGACTTATATCTCGACACCATCAACCGCGGCGTGCTGGATTTCGACTTTGAGAAATTGTGTAGTGTCACGCTATCAAATATCAACGTCTACGCCTGTCTTGTTTGCGGCACCTACTACCAAGGTCGAGGACCGAAATCGCAAGCCTACTTCCACGCTCTCGACATCGGTCACCATGTCTTCATCAACATGCACACCAAGCAGGTTTATGTCTTGCCGGATGGCTACGAGGTCAAGCACAAGAGTTTGGAAGATGTCAAGTTTGTCGTCGATCCCAAGTACACAAAAGAGCATGTCACGAAACTGGACAAGGTGCGACCGCATGCATGGGACCTTCAAGGCAAGAAGTACACACCAGGCTACGTCGGTATGAACAACATCAAGGCCAACGACTACTTCAACGTCGTCTGCCACGCTCTCGCTCACGTCCCTCCGCTCCGCAACTTCTTCATGCTCGAGGATTTGCACGACCGACCCCAGCTTGTCCAGCGCTTCGGCACACTGTTGCGCAAAATCTGGAACCCGCGCTCCTTCAAGGCACACGTCTCTCCTCACGAGCTGTTGCAGGAAATCTCACAACGATCCAACAAGAAGTTCTCCTTGACAGAACAAGCCGACCCTGCAGACTTCCTTTCCTGGTTCCTCAACAACCTACACACAGGTCTTGGTGGAAGCCGCTCAAAACCTCGCAGTAGTATTGTACAGAAGATCTTCCAAGGCCAGCTACGTGTCGAATCGCAATCTATCACCGCTCGTGCCGATGCACAGGACCGTTTGCGCTTCGAAGACGCTGCCATTCAGAGCGCCGTCACGCCATTCATGATGCTTACTCTGGATCTCCCGGCTGCACCATTGTTCCAAGATGATAGAAACGAGAATATTATCCCTCAAGTCAGCCTTACAAATATCTTGGGCAAATACGACGGTATTCGCGCGCAGGAACGCCTCAACACACGCCTCCGATACCGTCTTTTGCATCCCCTACCGCCCTACTTGCTCATGCACGTAAAACGCTTCGCTCCTAACAAATTCCTCCAAACACAACGCAACCCAACTATTGTCACCTTCTCTCCTCGATCATTAGACATGTTACCCTATGTTGAGCCCAACCCATCACTCCATTCGCCTTCAGAGCCCATCATATACGACCTGGTAGCCAACATCACTCACGAAGGTGTCCGTGTGCGAGATGATAGTGTTGAAGGAGAAGCAGAGAAGAAGGTCTGGCGTGTGCAGCTTCTGGACAGGGGTAAGGAGGAGGGTAGCAATGCCGATACCGATCGCTGGGTCGAGATGCAGGACCTGTGGGTCGGCAGAGTCGAAGCTGAGCTCTTGAGTACAAAGGAAGCATATGTAATGGTTTGGGAAAGGAGACGAGGCAATGCCGCTCCCAGAGAGAAGTAAAAGCATCAAAGAAATGAAACCTTTTGGTGACGAGTCTAGTTTTGACCGCACAAGAAAGAAGATTACGTACCCACACATGCGAGTCAATAGGATCTAGAGATCATGACATTCATCCTCTTTCCCTCACAGTCTCATCCATCGTGAGCGAGTGTTGTGTTGTTCAAGGTGGTAGGTATGATAATCACTAGAAATTGCAAAACGGCAAGATCCGCCGAAAAGCACAGACTTCTCCCACCTTTAATTCCCTACCCTCGTGGCAACACACCATCGACACCATCATCCTGAACATATTCCGCAAACGTAGATCACAATGGCTCATGAAGACGAGAATAAGAAGGCTTGGGAGAAGGGCGGTAAAAAGTTCAGCAGGTACACGATTTTCGCCATCTTCTGCCATCACCGTCGACCAAAAGGCTGACCGAGCATCCGCGTTACAGCAAAGCATACAGCGAATATTTTGATCCTTGTCAAGAAGCCGCCGATAGAAGTTTGAGATGTCTACGAAGGAACGGTGGTGATAAGGCATTATGCTCAGACTACTTTGAGTATGATCAATTATTCCTTCATTGCCTCCTTCTGATCTCTTGACTGATTGTAATACAGAGCATACCGCGAGTGTAAGAAGCAATGGGTATGATTGAGATCTCAAACAAGATCATGTTCAGATGCTGACTTCTTATAGATGGCTGAGATGAAGGAGGAGAAGAGAAAGCAAGGTAGATGGTGGTAAAAAAAAAATACCAATCCACTCCACCCAAAAGATACCCACTCGACTCATTATCAAAAACTCGTTACTCTTTTCATTGCATGATATATTTTCTATATCTGGGCTCTATCAAGTGACATACCACTGGTGGATCGGTCCTTGGGCAGGTCGTTCTCTGGACGTCGTCTTCCCCGATGTTCCTCGCTGGAATGATCCATACTTACCATAATGATCGTTGTTTTCCAAGTCTCCTCGAGTAGCGACAGGAAAATCGAGCTTGATACAACTCGGTGGACTACTCAAAAAGGCGCTTCCGATTTGAGATCGTCGCTATGATGCATCCGGAGGTCGACCCCGCCCTTACAACTACCCCTCGCCGTTGCTTACCGTGGTAGGTATAACAAATGACAAAGTACCCAGTAGGTCTTTTCACTAGTTACACTACAAGGACCTTTTGTTCCACGACACGAGCTCATATATACAAAAAATCACCAAAATGGCCTCAACTCTTGCGCCCTTCTTCGTAAAAGGCAAGACTGCGATCGTCACCGGAGCGGGGTCTGGTATGCAGTCCAAATGTTCAAACAAATACCAACGCTTCTGACTATCAAGCAGGTATCAATCTTTGCTTTGCTTCTTTATTACTGTCTCGAGGCTGCAATGTCGTCTTCGCTGACCTTGGACTGCGGCCGGAAGCTAAAACTATGACCGACAAGTATTCTCAGAAAACTGCGGACCAGCCTCGAGCATTCTTCCAGAAGACAGATGTCACAAATTGGACCCAACTCTCGCGGATGTTTGACGTGGCTCAAGAAGAGTTTGGCGAGACCGACATCGTGTGCCCAGGTGCAGGTGTTTTCGAGCCTCGCTTCTCAAACTTCTGGCATCCGCCTGGATCCCTGGAGTCCAAGGATAGCATTGATGGAGATCGCTACGCGTCTCTCGACATCAATCTCACGCATCCGATCAGAACTTCTCAACTTGCTATCTCAGCATTTTTATCACACCAAGCCAAGGCATCTCCTCAGAACCCTAAGCGCATTGTGATGATAAGTAGCGTCGCTGGCCAGGGCGCTTCACCAATGGTGCCGCTGTACCATGCTGCTAAGCATGCCGTCATTGGCTTCACACGCTCTTTGGCTTTCTTGGATGCTAAACACGGTATTCGTGTCAACGCATGTGCCCCGGGCATCATCAAGACGCCTCTTTGGACGGATAATCCGGACAAGATGAAGTATTTCGATGAGACGAAAGACCTCTGGGCAACTCCAGAGGATGTCGCAGAGGCCATGTTGACTCTAGTCGAAGATGAAGCAATGGTTGGAGGGACCATCTTGGAAGTTGGCCATGAGAATACGCGTGTGGTCCCCATGTTCGATAACCCGGGACCGAAGGGAGCTGCTCTTTCCGTTAGTGCTAAACCTGAGCTTATTCAGGAAGTGTATGACTCGCTAGATACACAAGGTTGGGGACAGTCTCGTTGAGCGTGGTTCATATATTCGAGAATTACATAGAACATTTAGTCTTCGCATCATGCGTCTTGATTGCATGCAAATTATCATCACCAGATTTCTAAGTCCCACCATGGGTGACCCTGTTCTCTATGCACAGACCTTCTAAGGACGATCGGCGAGTTCAATGGCCAGCTTCTGCAATTCATTCTGGTCGCTTCTCCTTCTCGAAGTCTTGACCATATAATTATTTGATCCGTCATTTCTTGTTTGAACGCATCTGACATGTATGTCTTGGCTCATAATCCTTCTTTCCACATTTGTTGTTATACTTTCTAGACACGCATTTTCACACGTCTGCAGAATTTTGGCTGGACCCGACACAATTGCCATGGCCGCCGCAAGAGAATTGGAGGATTACCTCGCGACCGGAAGATACAAAGATGGCTTGAGCAAGTGCAACAAGCTTTTGAAGAAAGCACCTGCCAACAATCAGCTTTTGTACTTCAAGGCAAACTTTCTTTTCAGCATGATGCAACTTGATGAGGGCAATCAAATTCTTGATCAGCTTTGTAGTAGGAACCCTCCCATTACTGATCTCACTCTCATATCGGATGTGGATGAGTTGGCTACAATGGCCGTGTTGGATGACTACCCACGCCCTCTGAGTAACGGTCCACGTGCCGGCAAGTTGTGGGCCAACGCGACAAATGCAGCGGGCAAGAACGGGGTGATTGCTATCAATCAGAAAAGATTCACGATCGCGGTGAGCGAGCAGAGATGGCAGGATGGTGCTACTGTAAGGTGGTTTATGCTCTTCTGGCTCACTCGATACTGACTATCACACAGGCATTGATCGCTATGAAGAAGGCCGATCCTACCAATAAGCGCTACAAACTCGCTCACATCGCTATCCAACAATTGCTCAGTGAGGCTGACAAGGATGAGAAAGTCGCTGGCATGAACCGTATTCTTGCCTTCCGAACTCTGAAGACGCTACCAGCGGAGGATTTTGCACAATTGAGACTTACAATGAACTTGTATCGAAGACAGGGTCAGAAGAAAGATATGATTGAAGTTCTGGACTCTTTCAAGGACAAGAAAGACGATAAGCTGGCTAAGCAAATCGTGACTGATTGGCCTTTCACCAGAGAGAAAATCCAACTATATATTGCAGAGTCTCGTTGGCAAGAGCTTTTCGACCTATGTTCTTCTCTGCTTGATGGAACACCAGCGGAAGGTGCATTGAGGTAAGTCGAGACGACTAACAGAAAGATCAACCACTAACGAATAGCAGAGTCAGAGATGACTGGGCTGTCTGGGACGGTCTTGTGAGGGCTGCCTCCAAGCTTGAAAAAGACGATGTTGTACCTGCAGTCAGCGAGAAGGACGATTGGAGAATAAAACGTCTACATATGCTGGCTAGACTACAGGCCACTGTCCTCTCGGAAGCAGAGACGGATGCAAACGCCAAGTCGCAGAAGACATTGAAGTCTGCAACCGAATTCTTCACCGAGTGGCAGTCATATCCGTTTTGCTACGGCGATATCAAGGAATATGTGGATGGTCTTTCGTCTGAGGTTCAGGAAGATTTCCTCAAACACGTCTCGGAATCGTCACTGAAGCTATCAAATCATGATGCGAAGAAGTCGGCAAAGGTAGGAGGCGATCATCGTGGATTTGACTTGGACTTCCACTGACAAACCCCAAACAGGCTTCTGATTTACTCAACTCCGAAATTAACTCGTTGAAGTTCCGATACCGTATCACCATTGGAACTGCTAAGCCAGAGGCAGAAGCCATCAAGAACTTTGCATGCGAATGTATTCGACTGATGGAAACCAGTTCCCAGAGCAAGTTGCGTCTATCAGATGCTTGCTATCTAGCTGTTGCGGCACTCATCCGACTTTATGAACTCGAGAGCGATATCACATATCTCTTCCAAGCAGCGTATCTCCTCGAAACCGGTCCTGTTACTGAGGACGCACATCCTGGCAAAGTCTTGCTTGTATACCTCGAGACTGAGCTGGGCCTTCACTCTCTGGCTATGAAACAATATGCCAGTCTACGTGTCAGAGAGATTCAGCAAGAGACTATGGCCCACTCTCTTCTGACAAGAATATCTGTCAACCACCCCTTCGCGCTTGATCAGAGAGGTGCGGATTCAATTGATCCTTACGAGATCATCGACAATGCTTTGGACATGTTCTTTGCTACCGACAAGAAGCTCGCAAACTCTCAGTCATCACTCATGAAGCAGGGACAGTGCGATCTAGTATTTGAACTGCAAGAACTACGCGATACTCTCGAGCACAGTTTCACTAGACGCATGCTTATTCTTGAGCAATGCAGAATGGCTCGTCTGACAGACAATCCCTTCCACCCCCGCACTCCAGATATTCGCCCAAGTGTTCTAGAGTACTGGACTCAGAACCTCAAAGATAGCAGAGACTACGCCGAGACATTCAACTTGGATGGTATGGGAACCAAAAGCACACCCGAGCGTAGGCTGCACAGTGGAGGCAAGATTCCCAATGTCAACTGGATCTCGCAGGCTATTGTCAGCGAGGATGTATGGGCTTTGCTTTCCAACAGACCCACAGTTTGCTCCAAGCCAAGCAATGTCACAGAAGAGGAAGCTGCTGCATTCGCGGAGGCAGGCAGCAACGAGCTCACTCCAACAGAGAAAACTCTCGCAAAGCCTTGGGCACAGCTACTCCAAGCTACAAAGTCGCTTCTCGGCACCAATGAAACCAAGGCTGATGCTGGTCTGCTCGATCGTCTCGCTACATCCATTCAAGAGCTATCTACATCAGACGTTCTCGGAAAGCAGAAGGCTTCTGGCTTGCCTCCGTCAAGCTACACATTGCAACCATACTTCTTGCTACTCGACTTCATCCGCAGTACCGCCTTCTTCTGTAACGTCGCCATTGAGGTAGAAAAGAAGAAGCGTCAAGGCAACCGTCTGCCACCTCAACCCATCCAGCGCATCCGCGATGCTGTAGCCAAGCACTTTGCAGGCCTGCAAACACTCGCGCGTGAACAAAAAGCCAAGATTGACGGCAGAGACATGGTACAGGCATTGCGCGAAGGAGTCACTGGTGATGCCATGGCTGAAGCTCAGTTTTTGAGTCAGGGAATCAGAGCATTTGCTACCAAGGCTGAGGCAAGTGCTTTGGATGCTTGGGAAGGAGTGTTGAAGGTCAGACTTGGACTCAAATAGGAAAGAGCGAACAAATTTCATCTCTAGATATCTTGCATCGTGTTTTGAGCGCTGAAAAGTTACATGTTCAGTTGATGACGAGCGGTTTTATATTTGTTTGTTTGCTTCTTGTCCTTCTTCTACATCTGGTTGATTGTGTATGAATGATCACAACTCAAGTCATCTGATTCAGCTTTTATATTCGGCCATATGTACAAATGCAGAACAGCTCCGTAGAGTCTGTGTCGGACACCAAAACTCCCATCCGTTCAGAATCGAGTTGCTGGTGACTTTTCATCATCCTCGTGATCTTGAGTGAAAAAGCGGTCGTCTAGCCTTTTGTTCTAGCACTTCTGCGAGGCAGTCTCTTTGGACCAAGGTCGACTGGGGCTACCTCGACCTGTGGGTCTTCTTTCTTGTTGACGAGCGGACGAGTTGGCAAGGAGGAGTCATACTAAGCTCCCTCATCCATCTCATCAACAGCATCGCCGTTCATCTCTTCTGCTCCACCGTTCACTTCTTCTTCGTCCTCGACCGGTTCCTCGTCGTCAGGTGCTACCCACCAGAGTGCTGGACCAAGGCCACTGAGTTGCATGGATGCCTGTCGATGGATTAGCATTATGCCTAACGAAACACACGCTCTCTCAAATACTTACGGTGATTTCGTATGGCGAGCGTCTGTAAACCTCGACCTCCTCACCGGGTGCAGGTTGCTTTTCTGGCGACAAATCCGTCCACGTCTCAGCCTCGACACGAAAACGCACCATCTCGTTGACATCAAAGTACAACAAACTGTCCGGGTCTGGCGAAGACTCCCACACCCAAACCCAATCTCCCTCCTCAGTCTTGATATACTTTGCAGGATCAAACAGCATCCCCGGCGCGGGAACAAAAATATCATCAAAGAAACCCATAGAGATACGAATACCCATATCAGAAGCGGATAGAATTTTACCCATGAGGATTTCACCTTTGAAGGGGCGGAAGACAATCATGCGGAAATCGACATTGACGTTTACGATGCCGGTGCCGTGGCCGATGAGACCTTCGCTGGTTTGGAGTATGTCGTAGAGGGCTACGCAGAGGCCTATGCGGTGGATCACTTTGTCGGCGTATTTGGCGTTGATGTTGTCTTCGATTGCTTGCGCGCTGCGCTTTTCAAAGTCTTGAGGTGAGATTTGGATCAAGTCCGCGATTGTGACCTTTTTTTGGTGGTGTTTTGTCAGTGTTGGTTCTCATGATGGGTTTGTTTCTTTTTGCAGTTTCTCCTTTCCACTTCCTTGCTCTTTCTGCCTTCCACTTTTGTGATTCTGTAGAAAAAGATTCCAAAACTTACGATGATATACATCTTCCTGTGATGATGGAAGGGACGATTGACGCCCTGGCAGATTTTTCTTTCAGGTCAAATATTCAGGTATTGTTATGGTCAAGAGTTCGTCCAGCACAGAAGTCATAATAATTTCCAGAACTTCTTTTTGAATCTCGCTATAAAAACATTTCCTCTCCAGCTGTGATTTGTGAGAAGTGTGAGTGGTGAACGGGATTTTTAGTTGCTCGGGCATTCTTCAGCCCTACGCTGGGATGGCGCTTTTGAGTCAAATCTTGGCGCGCGTCTACTTCCTCCACAGGCCATTTGATATGCTTCTTCTTTCATCTTTCGAAGCATCATTCACATCGAAATATTTCGCCATCCTATGAGCAACACGATGAGGTCCAGATACTGTGTTTGTAGTGAACAGATCAGGCTGGAATCACTTTCTCCTCGTCACTTCCACCGAGTGCAACGTCTTCGTCGCATCAAGAGGCACTGGATCAATTCAACAACTAAGGGCTAGAGCAAGTTTGGTCTTATCATTCTCTGGTTCGGTTCTGCTCTGCTTCTCTGATTCTTAATTGTCACCTTGTCCAGCATGGTGTGACTGAAACAGTCCGTACTAATAATGCTGGCCCTTAGCCAAGCTCACAGCGTCTCGCTGTCCTCCTCCCTTCCCGTCTGTTCATCCCCTTCTTCTAAGTCTACCCATATTCTCGTGGGCGGAGCGGTGCTTCTATAATTCGGGTGTTATAGTTGATGTGGTAGAAGTTGCTGCGTAACACAGGCTCTGAGTAGTTTGAGAGCTTTTTTCTCAGCTACACGTATGGAGGTTGCGTTGGACAGATAAAGTCCAATGGAATGGTAGCAGGCGGGGTTGTTGTTGAATGTGATAGAACACAACTTGTTGGACTCTCAAGATACATCCATCAACAGCTGTTGTTCATCGATTTCGGCCTCGTGTGGGCTTTCGGCGGCATCTCTTGTGGTTGGTAATTGATGTTCAGAATGATGGTGCATGAGGTTGTTCCACTCAGTCAGAGTCTCGACTGGGCCGCCTTCGATCTTGATAGGTCTGTCCTCGGCTGGCTTTCCAAGCACGGTACCCTGAAATCGCGACTCTTCTCCCGTCTTGCTGTGCTTTTTCTTGAGGACTGTCAGGTAGTCCTCGCCGTTCACAGTGCCTCCAGGGCCAGATTCGGGCAAGACACCAGCGATGCGACGGATCTCACGGTTCTGGTCGCCGACAATCCATTTTATGAAGTCGCGAACATCCTGGGTATCTTGTTCATCGCGTCGGCGTAGCTCTCCTTCTCTTCTGATATCGCCGTGTTTGAGGTCGTCGAAGTCCTCTAATGGTCGTCTGAACTTTTCTAGCCAGTCTTGTTCGGCAGCTGTGAGGACGGGAGTGAGGGTGCCGCACTCGGTCAAGGCCAGACGGACATCAGTGACGGTAGGGATGGGATCGTTGTGGTTGAGTACAGCATGGTCTCTGGTGGTTTCGGCAAGTAGGATGAGATAGCGCTCGGTGATGTCGACAAGAGTGTCCAGAACAGAAGGTCGGGTTGAGTGGAAGCCCTGGGCGCGCAGAATGTGGAGTATAGGTGCACGCAGTAGCGACGTATGTAGTTGTTGCGTCGCCGACATGATGTCGGTATAACTGTGCGAGAGAGGAGGAATGCGATCGACAATTTGGTGATTGCGAGCTTCAGCAAGCCTTCTTTCACATGCAAGCGCAACTGCCTGGCTTCACCACATCGACTCGGTCTTGGCGCTTGCTCTTTCCTCCGGCAGCGTACCTTCCCGTCTTCGTCATTGTCGCAACACCTTCCAGAGACTCATCTCGCCCTTTTCACATTCACCAGTAGCGTCGCAACCTGCTAGAGGTGCACGCCGGCCTCTATGAAATTAAAGCTATCGGCCAAGCCGGCCGACCCTAATGCGCCGCCATCAGTACCGCCAACACCTGCTGTCGCGACTCCCAGCTCTGGCGGCGGTTTCAAACTCAAGATCAAGAACTCGCAACCACCAACTCCTCAGAACGAGTCTACCCCCTCACAACTACCGCGTCCGGCTCAGTCAACAGCCTCTGCACTCCCAAAGAAGATCAAAAAGCCGAAGCAACCCACCGATGATGCCAACAAGAAACGATCCGCTCAGGACGACATCTCTCCAGCTCCCAAACGTCCCACTATCAACACTCAAATCGCTCCAAAGAAGAAGTTCTCAATCAAGCTGGGTGGTGGTAGTGCTGGAGGACAAGACTCGGCCTCTTCAACTCCTACTCGTCTCAAGTTGAACGCGAGAAAGCAAAGCCTGGGCCCCAAGTCAATCTCGATCGTCTCGAGGAAATACGTACCCAAGCGACCTGTAGGTGTTGGTTACGACTCAGAAGCGAGTGATGCAGAAGACGATCCAGCTGTCGAGCAACAATGGGTTCTGCGCATGGCCCCAGGTCCAGACTGCGACTACTTGCGTGAAGCCATCACCAACAAGACACTGGGCGAGAAGGCAGAACAAGGCGGAGCTTATGTTAACATCAAGTTTCTGGACAAGGATCTGCGTCGCGCCATCGTGACCGTCAACAAGACAAACTACGCCGCCGTCATGGTCGATTTGCCGTGTATCATCGAAGGAATGAAGAGTTGGGATAAACGTGGATGGTGGAAAGTCGCCGATATCTGCCAGATGTTGCTAGTCTTGGGACCTACAGAAGGTGAGACGACGGCCAAGTACGCCCCTCTGCCACGTGAAGTGGACAAGAACACATTCGCATACGCGCACGGCTTGACACCGCCAATGCACTGGGTCCGTAAGAGGCGCTTCAGGCAACGAGCCAGCTACAAGTCTGTCGAACATGTTGATGATGAAGTGGAACGTCTAATCAAAGCCGACGAACTGGTTGAGAAGTCAGGCGGTGTTGTTAAGTACGACATCGTCGACAACGACGCCCCTGATTCTGCAGTACAAGGAGACCAAGATATGGACTACTACGACGATGAGGATCCAGCCGATTATAGAACGACGACCGAGGACGCCTTTGGTCAAGCCTACACTACAGAGCCCATGCAAGAGGAGGAAGACGACGAGGATCTGGAAGGCATGTTGGGTGCTGCTCTGTTCGACGAAGATATGGCAGACGCACCACCACTACCACCTGCCGATGCAGCCGCCGACTTGAGCGCCGTGCAAACCACCATGGCCGAGGTCGAACCTGAAACCGAAGCACCAACTCCAGCAGCATCAGCCGAGACTCCTGCAGCAGCTCAAGAGGCATCAAGCGACGAAGACGACGATTCTGAAGAATCTGACGAGGACGAAGATGAAGGACCTGATGCCATCGACGAAGAGATGGTGGCAGAACAGGCGGTACAAGCTCAAGTACGCGAGGAGATTGAGGATCTGGAGAAGGAGGTTGCGAATGCGCGCGCTAACGTCGAGCGCTCTATGAACCCCATGCTCAGACAGCGTAACCTCAACAAGCTACAGAGTCTGGAGAGTGAATTGGCTATGAAGCGCAGAAACTTTGGCATGGAGGTTGATGATGAAGACAACGAGGAGTGATTGCCTCTCAAAAACTAATTGAGTCGACAACCTGGCTCTCTTTTTATTCTTTTTATGCTTCCTTTGCAGTCATTCTAGCGATGGAGTTAGGTTTGGTTTTGGAGGCCTCTCAGAACGTGAGACCCGTCTCGCATATGGTATTGCGCAACATGAGACAACATTTATAACCGGTTTCAATTCATGGAGCAATTGCTTTCGCATGCTCATATCATGCTCTCACCCCAGCGTATTTCTCTTCTCTTCTCTTCCCACTCAACATTGGTCCTCTAGTCCTTGCCTCGTTTCCTCCTTCCTTCTATGTGAGTGCCTGTTTCCCTCGCACGCTCTTGCCGTTTCCTTCGTTCCTGATCGCTCCTCTCGCGGTCCCAACCTCAACTGGAAGGACAGGGTTACATTCAACATCCATCAAACACATCAAGTATTTCCCTCTACCATCAACTTCGGTGCGTGGTTACGACATCTCTGGACACAGCGCTCCCGTCACACATGTTTTTGGGGCGACTTGGAGACACTGGACACTATTATTGGCCCATTACATCTTGCTGGACTATCGATTATTCAACGGAAGCACTCTGGTTTAATCGAAAGGCTATGAATTGGTACCATCTTGTCATACGACCACAAACAGGATATCAGACCATACACAGGGTATTCCAGGTATGTTCACCTATTCATTATGGGCGTCGATAACTAATTATTCGCAGCTAGTCTGCACGTACTCGCCGCCGAAAATACGCATCAGGGTCACCCGCTCTACATCTTCGAAGCTCGGACCATGCTCAGCGCTCTTGACACTTGCCTGGTTATCGGTCCTCTCTGGTTTCTTCACGACTAGCATCTACTCAAACCGGACGAAACGTACTGCTACAGCATCATGAGAAGAGCGGCCATTGATGTTGAGTGCTCTGATGCTCCAAGTTCCTTCCTCGTCGTGAGTCGCATTCTATTTGGATGAGTACAGACCCAATTGAGCTAATTTTCATCAGGCGCTTTGGCTGAGTGGTTATAGCGATAGACTAGAAATCTATTTCCTTCGGGAGCAAGAGTTCGAATCTCTTAGGCGTCGATACCTTTTGCTACCCAGTGAGCAGCATGCTGTTTTGATAGAATGGAAAGGGGGGAGGGGCGAGAGTCTGCCGGTAGGTTTGTCACTACGTTTTGGCTCAGACCAGATAGGAGGGAGGTATGAGTAAGGAGCTTGGGTTAGATGACGTGAAAGCAAGGGTAGAGGGTATTAGGATAACCGCTAGAACCGATATAACAGTACTACTTACCTTCAGTCGCCGTGTCGCCGTCGGCGCATCGCTTACCGTGCAGTTGCTCTGTCCGTAAAAAAAGGCAAAGCTTTGATGTTAGAGACCAGAACACGCCAAGCCAAAAGCACCTACTTCATATAGCATTAAACTCCATAGATCGCCTAGACTGTCAAAACAAGGAAAGCCGAAGGGGGGAGAAACAACAGCAACGGCTGCTCTCCGGGATCGGGAACAGAAAATAGGGTTTCGCAAGCATTAACCTCCAAAAACTGGCGAGACTGGGCTGTTGTGCTTTCCCTGACACATGGTTGGCCGGTTAGAGGGACAACGAAAGAGAAGGAAAACTAGATTTGGTTCTAGAGAGTATGGAGAAATGACCTTGACGAGGTGGAATGATGGAATGTAATGCACGGCTCGCTCTACCTTCCTTAGTAGCATATAGTCCAACGTAATGCAGAGTAAAAAGAGACGAGATGGAAGGATAGGAGGGAACGAGAAACTAAAACCGAAACCTGTTGTTGCATGAAGGTAAAGGCAAAGCTGCTTCTTGCTTTGGGATCGTGAAGTCAAACGAACATGACATATACGAGAGGGGAAGGTCCATGGTCAGAAAGAGGTAAAAGCATGAGTGTGAAGTAGCACTGTAGCAGGAGTCACAAGGTTGCCCGTCGGGTTTCAAGCGGAGTGGTGTTCTGGCGGATCATCTGCTTTGGGATCGCAGGCCGCCCGCCCATCTCGGGCCGGGGATCATATAGATGGGAGTGTTTCTGACTCCTGCACCACCAACACGAGCGTGGCGTCTACCTCTAGTAGAAACAGTGATGATGCACACATGTTGACCAAAGTCTATGGATAAAGTCTTGAGGTGTCGGTTTGAATTGTCGAAATGAATCCCAACGCCTGAAATAGCCAGCGCGCCTTGGGTATATGTGTACGGTAATAATAGCTTAAAATAGTGTAGATAGGAAACAGAATGTACCACGAGAGGTCCGGGTTCATGTCAAACGGAGGACCAGTCATCTCTCGTCGTGTTTCCCGGATGAAAGTGTTGTCCCAAGATTGTAGCGGTTGGTGGCTGCTTCATCGCATGTGGCTGCATTCCCCTCCCCTACCAGAGAGGCCCAATGATTGCAGAAATGCGGGTCTATCATTCGTGTTGTTTTCTGCCCAAGCAGATCGTAAGGCGTTATGGCGTGTGGGGATGTTGAACAGCAATGCATGCATGTCTACTTAGCGTCATTCATCTCAACATCAGGAAAACCCCCATGGTGATGAATCATACTACGTTCTCCGTCGATCAGAGGTTTAGGTCCCTCATGTCCCCCATGTCCACCATGTCCGCGATTTGCTTCCTTCGTAGTGTCGGTTTCAACCATGGCTTCAATCTTTACCGGTGGCGCAGCGCGGGTGTCGTCCGGCTTGGGGAAGAACTGTTGCGCCATGCTTTGTATGCCAGTGTTCTCGATGCCGTGAGGGAAAACCTTACGCATCGTCTCCTGATGGCGATCCAGAATGCTAGTGTCGCCGTCCGTAGCATTCCCATCAACGCTTGGACTGGCAGCGCTCATTTCCCCTGCATCATGCTCTGAAGCAGAATAGGATTTGTGGTTCGTGTCTTCAGAATTCGCCGAAGTCTCCTTGTTGTTGGCCCGTTCCGCCTCCTTCTTCGCGTGCACCTTTTTGAGATTCATGGCACTGCTCACACTGCGCATATCCGGTCGTCCATCCTTGCGTATTAAGACACCATCTGCGTTGCGTACAGGCTTGGTGCGGGTTTTCTTGGTCGGGTGGTTCGAGGAGGCTACATCGGCGGTTGTGGTGATAGGCATGAAGTGCGGGTCAGGATACATGCCAGCATTTGTCTCGCTCGGTTGTTCGGAAGATTGCACCGGTCCTCCATGAGGTTCTGACGGGTTCAGTATCTGAACAGTGTCAGGACGCGCCTCCCATTCTGGTGTAGCGCGATCGCTGTCTGCGCCTCCACTTTTGCGTCCAGCGGACCTTCTTCCTCCTCTTCCTCTTCTCGGGCTGCCTCGTCCCCTGTCTATGATTGATCCTGGTCCCTGACGCCATGGGTCCTCTGGTGCAGATTCCAGATCCGATGCAAACTGGACGAAACGTAGAGGGTTGGTTGGTGGAGGCACACTTCCGGCAGAATCGGTGGATGGGTTCTGTGTCGATTGCAAGGTAGGAACCGTGGGTAATGAATCACCGGAGACAGACTGGTAAGGCGACGAATTATGTGCGGGGCTTTGCTGGTCGTAAGTCCGGGGCATCAAAGGAGCAAGTCGCTGTCTTTTTGGCGATCCAGGTGTCGTCGACTCAAAGGAAGGCTCTGAGATCAACCGCTTTAGTGCAGTGTTCGCGTTGACTGCTGCCCATCCACTGCCAGGTGCTGGCGCCTCAATCTGTGGCGAGGAACCGATCATAGGTCCCGAAGGTGGAGGAGCGATCGCGCCAGCAGGACGCCATGAAGAGAGGGGAGTGTTCTGATCGATCGAGCGAATTCCAGGAAGTGTCCGCGACTCTGATTGTACACGAGGATCAGGCAGCTCAACATTGGGGGCTATTGGAGCAGGGAGACGATTTTCCATAGGTGTCTGGTAGAGCAGCGGTCTTTGGTCTAGCGCAGAAGGCGTGTTTATGGCGAATCCAGCTACCGGGGCTGATGCATGGCTCACCTGCTCGTGGCCAATATGTTCCGATTGAGGTGCACTATTGGCTCCAGGTGATCCGTGACGCTCAAGACGTCTCACTTGGCTCCTCAGGATATCCAACTGCATCTTAAGACCAGCAATCTCATTTGTCTTGGCTGAGACCTTCTGGAATTCTTGTGTTAGAATGTCGACTTCACTGTTGTCAGGATGTTGCTGTTCCGAACGTGCTCGCAATTCATGTCTAACTTCGTCAACAACGGCATAGATGTTTCTCTGTTCATGACGCAAAGCTTCTATGGTGCTGTCCATGCGTGCCATCTGGTGTCGCTGGTTTTCAATTTCTTGTCTTTGTTCCTCGAGTATCTGGCTGTGGACATGGAGCTGAGACTGCAGCGAAGATTGAAGTTGAGAAATGATTCCATCTTGAGCAGCTGGATGTTGTTGGGATAACGAGGGTAGCTGTACTGAAGTTGCATTTCGCGGTTGCAATGGTTCGGAAGGAAGCAGAAGAGAATCGCGTGGACCTGGCAGCATAGTAGATGGTGCTAATTGCCTTGGCTCACTGTCGACAAGACCGCCGGCGGGCAATGCATCAGGCCGATGCTCGTCTAGCATGGCCTTGTGTGGTTCCACCTCCAAAACAGTACTGGTTATTGATAAAGATTGGGCGAGCTCGAGTGTTTCGCGCAGTCTGTAGGCATCGATATGTAAGTATCCAGAGTGGAGGAAACAAAAGGAACAGAGAGGCGTAAGTGCGACAGGAGGGAACAACACTTACTCGGACCCGGGTTCTGGAAGTCTTAATGCCAAGTATTAATCCGTAGCAAAGAAAGCGCGAGAGTGGCTGAATCTGAGTATATGGGGGAGAGATAGGTTAATTAGCAGATGCGCGCAGCAGGGTAAGTAGGGCTCCGTTATTGTTTTAGTTGATTAATATTATGCAAGTCTTTTTTGACTTTGCTAGGCAAATTTGGAATAGATTGCGCTAGGACGATGAAGGGAAGAAATGAAGACTCGAGTCGATAGGGTGGAAACTGCCGCAGCGGCGCAGCCGAAGCAATGGTACATATCGAGTAATTAAAACTGGTGAGACTTTCCCATATAGATCTGTGCCGTACGTCGGTCTAGGCTGGCCGATAGCGCAGGTTGATGATGGCTTTGTGCGAGCCGCGGACGCCCGCCCGTCGAATACAAGAAGAATGCCGCCCTGTCAATAATAATCATAGTAGGCAGCAGAGCCGTTGGAGGTCGGTCAGCAACTGTCCAGCTCGCTCCTGTAAAGACGCGGACGGAGGGATGCGAAAGGGGGTCTGTTGTATTGATTTGCGGCGAGCACATATATGCGCTCCGCTCACAGGGCGGTACTCTTGCTTGTTCGTTACGTTGGTCTCGTCGCGTTCTCTAGCGACCGCACACACCAGAGCCAAACCCTATCGAATTGTCAACGTATGCGATGTTATGTCACCGTCGACCGAGTTCAAATACGGATGCCGCTTGGGGCCGGCAGTCGTCACTTGACACGACGCGAGGTGGTAGGCGAGCCTAAGACTCTAAGTGGTTCTCGGAAGCTTCGTAAACGGATATAAGTTTGGCTTTTTTGACGTTAAACCGATGTGAAAGGCTGTTCAGTAATCACCAAGTGGGCACAAGATGACTCGTCAAAAGTTAGCCAACATTCCTTCGAGGTGGGCGGATGGAAATGCGCCACAGCGATGGAAGTATTAGTGCTTGAAGTTTGAACAACGGTACAAGACCTTGAGTATGATGCGAGTCGCTACCAAAACACGATTACACGATTATTTTAGTCGAGGGAGCGGCGCTGACGGAGAGAGTAAAACGTAGCGGCCGATCCCTGTCATGTCTCAAGTCTCCCAAGTCTCAGCTTGGTACGAGAGCGAGCACTCTTCTACGGTCATCGAATTACATGCCTCGAGGCCTGCCCTACTTTTACTTGAATGTATGGAAGTACAAGAGTACACGGGTAGCACATGCGTCAAGGATGATAGCATAGCCGCGGAGAAGGGAACCGAAGGGCCCAGCCTTCTTGCATGTTTCCTCTATTAGAAGCCTATGTGCATAAGAATAGTGGTTGGTGTGGTCCGTACTTCTCAAGCGGTTAAAGTCAAGCCAACTGGAAAATCATCACGCGGTATATAGATTTGACCCGCTCATCTTGCATGCGACTACTGTATCGTGCAGGCGGGCGAACGAGATACGGCAGACCGTTGTAGTGGAGATATGACTCGAAGAGAAGATACAACGCTGGCGCGCATATGTGCATGTATTCGCGAGAAGACGTGAGATTAGATAGCTGCAATGAAGCGGTTTTCGCAAGTCTTGAGGCTCCTGGCTGGATCTGCTATCTGACATGTTCCGGACTGCAATGCGGTGGTGGTACAGAGCTTAGAAGAGCTAGATGTAATTGATTTGTGCTCTCAGACAGAAAGATTATTCTGGACGCTTTGTGGTGAGACATATCAGCAATGTGAGCCAGCGGCACGGTTCAGGAGAAGCGGCCATATCCATCTTGGCCTGCGTAGTCAGGCGTACAGGATACCGTATTGCAGAGGTTGGACCACATAGGGCTGTCTATCCAAACGTCCGATTAGTGATGCAGCACGACTCGGGAGTGACAATTTGAATAGGGCAAAGTATTATTGCTTGTGCACGCCTTATTCGAGCCTCAGGTTTCGGCTTCGGAAGCGTCGAGCGGGCGATCCAGAAAGCTTGGCATCTCCGACGCGCGAAGGCAGTTGCGGGCAAGCAGCACCTCGTCACTTTGACAAGAAGCGCTTCCACCACGACCACGTCCGCCGAAAGCCAGGGAAGGCACTACTCACTCCGCGCAAACCTCGCGACCGTCAACTAATCACCTTGTACGCCGCGCCGCCACTCCGTCACCGTTACCACGTATCCGCGACGACTTCATCAACTGCATCTCATCACACTCGCCTTCACTTGCCTGCCAGCGCCAGCACGCTACACGCATGGCGCATCGTCCTGCTCTCTAGAAAAGTGCTCGGCGACCTATTCCATCATCCACGAACCGCTTCAGCGCGCCCAGCATGCCACACGCCATCGATGAATTCGAGCTTCAGGATCAGGCTGACGAAGCCGAAATCGCTCGTCTTCTCAACGATGAGAATCCGAGTAACAACACCTTGAACTTCGACCGCGATCTGGAAGTGGGAGAGAAGGCCGACGATGCCATCGACTTTGAGGACATCAGCGACGACGATCTGCCCGAAGACGAAACTAGTGTCAAACCAAAGGTCGAAAGTTCGCCCGCCGATGGCCTTGTGGCCCAGCCTGATGCGACAGCCGAACAAGACGAGAACCAGGATGACCTTTTCGGCTTTGAGGATGACTTGTTTGGAGACGACAATGATGATGTTCAAGATGCGAAGCCCGATGTTTCTCAATCTTTCGACCAGACACAGAAAAATGATTTTGCCAACCCGCTTCCGTCTGTCAGCCATGGCAGCCTTGCCCTCCCTTCCAAGCCGACTATCGCTCTACCAGGCGCTTACACATCTCTCGCTCTGCCTCAAATGTCTGACGATCTTATCGAAGACGAGCAAATGGTAGATGTAGATGTGGTCGAAGAGCAGGATGACGAAGAAGACGAGGACTGGCTACGGCAGAAAGCTCTTTTTGCGGCCATGGAGCAAGAAAGAGTCGAGCGAAGCAGAAGAGGAGGATCTTACGAGCCGCCAACTGCTCCGGAAACGGAAATGGAAGTCTTCTATTCTATCTGGCCGTCTTACGATCCAGAAGAGCGTCCTCGTTTCACCGAACTGTTCCCCCCAAGGCGAGGTATCTACGGTTGGAAGACTCCTGTCAAGCCTCCAAAGCCCGTACAACCAACCAAGCTCAATCTTGATCTTCAACATGACCAAGAGAAGAGCTTCAGGCTCTTGGGTGCTGCTACCATGGGGAAACATGCGAGAGACGGAGCTGGTGAGCAACTGGGTGTCATTCGTGTTGAGGATACTTCTACCAAACAAGAAAACACCGAAGATGTCATTGATCTAGATGAGATCGATCCCAATGAGCGAATTGGCGGTGTTTCGTGGCAAGACTTGACAGTACTTTGCGAGGACTGGGATATGGCGAGCGCCGCATCCTCACCTGGCCACTATTCTCTCGTGGATAGTGGTGTCGATATGGGACGAGACTCGCACTCACCTCCTGCAGCCAAGCGCAAGATTCCTGGTTTTGATCTGGAGGAGCCGACCGCGAAAAAGCTCAAGGTCGTTGGGTTTGACCTGAAAGCTGCAGTCGCTATATCACACACATATCCTTCCCTTGACGAGCCCGAGCGTGCAACTGCATACATCGCCAAGCGAGTCACCCTCGACATGAACGATCCTGGTCTTTTGTTAGACGAAAATGCCCCTGCGACTCAACCTAAGAGATTGCGTCATGTGCCTGGCGACATGCGTCGGGAAACCAGGACTGCAATGGCTCGTGACATGACCAAGAGGTACAACATTTCTAACGACGAAGCATACGAAGCCCTCAAAGAGAACCATCAGCATAAAGTTCGCAGTACGCTCGGAAGTATGGCTGTTGAGCACAGTCTGCCCGCCACCAAACTGCAGTTCCCTTTCTACAGAGTCAGTTTGGACGACAAACAGAAGCGCGCATTCCACCGTCCTCTGTTCTCAGGTGAGAGACCCAACAGAACCATCACGTTCAGCAAGCCCAAACGACTCAAGAGAAAAGAGATGCGCGGCAAGGATGTCGCAACTCTCTTTGCAAAGTCCGAGGACTTGTCTATGGCCGACAACTCGAGTGCGCTGCTTCTCGAATATTCCGAAGAACACCCCGTTATGCTTTCCAATTTTGGTATGGGCAACCGTCTGATCAACTACTACAGAAGAAAAGATGCCGAAGACTCTTCCAGACCAAAGGAAGAGATCGGTGAAACCCAAGTTCTGTTGCCACAAGATCGTAGTCCATTCGCAAACTTTGGTCAGGTCGATCCTGGAGAAATGGTACCTACCATACACAACGGTCTCTACAGGGCACCCGTCTTCCGCCATGAAGGAAAATCGAACGATTTCTTGGTCATCTGCAACGAGACACACAAGAACGGCAAGAAGTACTACATACGCAACATAGAAAATCTCTATGCTGTCGGTCAGCAATTCCCTTCCGTGGAAGTCCCTGGCGAGCATTCCAGAAAGGTCACGGATGCGGCCAAACGTCGTCTGCGCGCAATTTCTTATCGCGTGTTCAAGAAGAGCGTCGATCCTGCTATCAGAGGTCAGCCCCTTACTAATGAAGTCGTCAAGGCTCATCTCCCTGGCAGTGATGTCGGCCAGAACCGTGGTAAAATGCGTGAATTTATGCAATACGACAAGAACAACCAGCTGTGGCATCTCAAGGCAGGTGACTCTGTTCCAGACTCAGAGACTCTTCGTGGATGGATCAAGCCAGAAGACATCTGTGTTCTTGACTCGATGCAAGTCGGCGTACAATATCTCAAGGACCTCGGTCTCAAGAAAGAGGATGACGAGAATGAGGAAGACGACACCAAGGAAGGCACAAACGTTGAGCTCAAGCTTGCCCCTTGGAATACGACCAAGAACTTCCTCAATGCATGCCAAGGAAAAGCAATGCTCCAGTTGCATGGCGAGGGCGATCCGTCTGGCAGAGGCGAAGCATTCAGCTTCATCAAAACTTCCATGAAGGGTGGTTTCAGAGCACAAGGCGAGAGTATCGAAGAACGTCTTGACGCCAAACGACTCAAAGAGAATGGAGGCCACAGCTACAATGTAGCCAAGCAACAAAGAGCTTACGACGAATCAATCCGTCGCATATGGAAGACTCAGCATGAGAGTCTTTCATCACACATGGAGAACTCGGAGGGCGAGGCTGATGTCGACGACGAACCCGAACCAGCACAAAATTTAAGAGCCGGTACACCTCGATCGTCTATCGGAACGTCTGTATACGGCAACAACAGACGTGACGATGAGTCTGCAAGTCAGTTCAGTCGCAATAGTATGAGTCAGAACAACAAGTTCATGACGATCAAGAGAAGTGTGCGTGACAAGTACGGCAATATGGAAGAGCAGACAGAGACCATCACCAACCCAAGGGTCATTGCAGCCTACAAGAAACGCAAGCTGCTGGCACGAAGCCAAGCAATCGAGTACGTATTTGTCACTTTGCAAGTGGTGTCAGGGGGTTTGTTTGCCTAGATTCCTTGGAAACTCCCTTGCAGCAAACTTATATATGCTTAAATTCGGCTTGGACGCATGCTGACACGTATTTCACAGCATCATGAACACCAAAGCAACCGGCGACTCAGATTTCGACGCGCTCCAGAAACAACTGTATTGTATCATATGCATCCTAACGCAACATTTGCTGACAAACCATACAGCATGCAAGCGGAGATCGAGCGTCTCGAGCGCAACATGGGCCGCAGACAGGCTCGCGAACGTGCAAAGGGTATTGGCAGTGCCGCATCGCCTTCTGCTGCCGCATCTCCAGGAGGCGACGGTGCCGATGGAGCCGACGCTGCAACGCCAGCACCTACCGGTAAAGGCAAGGGCCGATCGAAGAAGAACACTGAAGGCACAGCCCGCAAGTGTGCCAATTGTGGTCAAGTGGGCCACATAAAGACCAACAAAAAGTCAGCAAGTGATCTCTTTTGCTCCAATTCCTGCAAGAAAGAAGCAGCAAAGAAAAAGTCCTCGTCCGAAACGACTGGCCAGGTAACCAGTTCAAGGGGCAGGAAGAGAAAGCAGAATAGCAATGATTCTCCCTCCGCGCCCCAAACGACCGACTGGCTCTTTGCTGACTCTGCTCAATTCTGAGCCATCGAATCTCGACTTCAACACGAGAGATTCAAAGCCACCACTTTTCCATTCAGCACTTGTTTTCAATTTTCCTTTGCATTCTCATTCATACCCTTCTCTCATGCCATGAGAAGGGGGCACTCACCTTTGCGAAACAGAATAGCTGACAATCAACACTAAAGGCTCTGCCCGATGCTCAACGGTACGATGAAGCAGGAAGATATGGCTGTGACAGGCTTTGGTGGAGGACCGGGACCTGGTGCTGCTGGGGCTGGACCAGGCGGTGAAACCTCATCCTTCGGTGCTCTCCCTGCCTAAAGGGCTTGGAACCCACGAAGCACAGCACGAAAGGTGATCTGGGGGGTTGCGGGTGACCAGATGGACAGTGCAGCACGTAGTCATCAGAGGTTACTCAAAGAAGATGGAACAATGATTCAAAAAACGTCGTAGTTCATTAGGCTCTTCGCCTCTTTGAAGTTCTGATACAGTATACAACATTCTTGTTCCACTCAGCAGAGGGAATGAACATGTACATCTGACCTCTCGGTGGGTTACTAACCCTCTGCGAACCAAGATGACAGTAGGATATACCCCAGTAGAAAGAAACACCACCCCGAAGCGCCATGCAATGCAAACAACAACCAGGATATAAAGAAGGCCCCCTCAATCACAGAAATAACTTTTCTTGGATATCACGTCTTTTATGCTGCAATGGCAGTCTTGGACTCCTCCTTTTGCTTCTTGAGAGCGGCTTTCCTGGCAGCCTTTTCGGCGTTGTCGGTCTTTGACTTCTTAGACTTGGTCTCGTCGCTGGCGCCTTCGCTCTTTGACTTCTCTGCGGTCTCTGCAGTGTTGGTCTCGAGGAGAGCACGCTTTCTCTTCTTCTTGTCCTTGACGACGGGTGCGGGCAGGCTTTCGAGCACATCGTTCTCGTCTGTCCAGAGTTCGTCGGCGAGCCAGATGGGCAGGGCAGCGGTGTTGGGACCTTTGATGTGCAGGGAGCGGATGTTTCTCCAGCCCTGGGGGATGTACTTCTCGGTCAAAACGTTGACGACGGCGTCAAGGTTTGCGGCGACTTGGTCGGCGGTCATGCTGCTCTTGCCGACTCTGATGCTGACGTTTGTGCTAGGGGCGAGGTGGACGAGAGCGGCACCGACGGCGCGCTCAATCTCGTGGGCCAGAGCCTCGGGGGTGATTTCTGAGCGCTTGAGCTTCTCGCCGCCTTCGGACAGCTTGACGCGCTTGTTGCCGGCGTCGTCGCGGGCGTTCTCGGGCTTGCCTTGCATGGCGACGGGGATGGGGCGCTTGGCTCCGGTGCCGTAGAAGACTTTGCCGAGGAGAGCGGGCAGACGGGTGATGATGCGGTCGTCGGCGAGGAACATGTCGTACTCGGCGAAGAGCTGGCGGCGCGACTCGTAGGTCTTGTACTTTGCTTTGAGCTTCTCGGTGCCGAGGACACGGAGGATGCGGGATCCGAGCTGGGCGGGGAAACGGTCGCTGGCGATCAGGTCCTTGTACTTGCGCTGGGGGTCGGCGGTGATGAGGCAGATGCGGAGGGAGGGCGAGGCGGCCGACTGCAGAGGGAAGGGAACGATGATCTTGCCGGGCTTCATCTTGCGTTGGTCGAGAATGTGCTTCTTGGTGGTGACGTTGAGCCAGACGGTGGTGGCGGTCTCGTCGCTGTCCTCGTCCTCGTCGGCGTCCTCGAGCAGGTTGGCCTTGCCGCCATTGTCCTTGCGCGCAACAGAGTCGGCACCGATCTTCTTAAGCAGAGCAGTGGTTGCACGGAGGGTCTGGGAAGGATCCAATTGGTAAGGGGTGCCGGAGGCGACCTTTGTCGTCAATGATTTGCTGTCTGCTGCCATTTTGAAGTGTCTTGTTCTTTATGATAGACAATAATTCTCTATCAAACAAAAAAGTCAGTCGGCAGGCTTTCTCCATGGGAGAATTTGGAGAAGATGATTTCTGCCGGGCGGCAGGGCTACCGCCCGGAGGGTCCAAGCGCCTTGGCTATATCTTCCGAAAGCTCTTTCCCTCTGCAGCGTCTGCAACCTTCACGCCTATCATGGGTTGAACAACCACGAGACTCTTTTCAAGTCTCTACACATTTCAAAGGTATGTTTACTACACTGCTCTCTTTATATCTATTCCCCACTGCAATGATTAAACCACATCTTTTCAATCAATCTGTCAATCCCCTGAGACTACGGTCATTGACGACAGAAAAATGCTATGCTCTTTATGAACATGCTTCCTCAACCCCTCTTCATCATACACATAAACACTTGTTCGCAACACATGCTGACTATGTTGTAAAGCCTTGACGAAAGTCTCGGTATAATCTAGCACTACCATGGCCAGTCCATCAGTAGCCGAGCCCTTTCCAGTCTTCTTGGTTGGCGGCCGCTACACGCTCTACGACATTAATACTGTCAGCCATGCGCGCCGTGTACACAACATCAGTGGTGTGTTGATCGGTGGCCTGCCTCAAGCACCACAACAGAACGTCTTCTGTGGTATTCCTCTGGAGCTCATGCCCGAAGAAGCACGACTGTTGGTGGAGAAGGGTGTCGCATACATCGTCGACGATGCCGCTGCCCACAGACAAGCATTCGTCGAAGGCGGTCTAAGCAAAGAGGAGAAGGAGAAGTTCCTGCGCAGCTTGAAAAAGCAAGGCAGCGATGCAACGAGAATGCAGACCAAGAGTGCCGACGACAGAAAGATTGCCGCCTTGAAGAAAGTCGCAGCCAAGAATGCCGCTCTGGCTGCCAAGCTTGAAAAGGAACGCACCGAGGCTGCTGCTGCTGGCAAGAAAGTTGTTGAAGACGATGAAGAATCGCTCTTCGCTAGTCCTGCGCCCAGTGCACCTTCTGTCGCTCCCTCTGAGGCATCTGTCGCGTCATCTTCAGCTTCAACCATGAAGATTACGCCTACAACCTCACATCCTCCCCTCACATCCTCAACACACTCATCATCCTTGCCTCTGCCTGAGGTTCCTGTCTCGTATCCTTTGTTCAAGCACCTCCATTCCAAAGGCTACTTTATGGCCCCTGGCATCAGGTTTGGCTGTAGATACACAGCTTATCCTGGTGATCCACTGCGCTTCCACAGTCACTTCTTGTGCGATGGCATGGATTGGGATCAAGAGTTTGATCTGTTGACGTTGGTGGGAGGTGGTCGTCTGGGCACTGGTGTCAAGAAGGGGTTCCTCATTGGAGGCGCTGAGAACAAAGAGCATGTAGATGGTGAGGAAGATGTTAGGGCTTTCTGTGTCGAGTGGGCGGGTATGTGATGTACCTGTCATGTCACTCTTTTTCAACAATATAATACTCTTCACCACTTTACCACTATATCTTTGCTTCGTGTGTGATCGTCTTGCTGTGTTCTCTACATTTTCCAGTGTCCAATCAACCTCTTCGTAAGCAGATCCCGTAAACTGTATAGGGGCACGCATGAACACACGCAACAACTGCTAGCATATCACAAAGATACATGATGGATGGTGGCATATGAGTGAATTCGATGTTCATGCATTATTATAGAAAGCCCCATCCAAACAAATAATCCAGAAAGCCCTGCTCGTCCGTTCTCGAGCAGGGATGAGAAACAGAAAAACAAAATAGTCGTTAATCATGATCAAGCAATACAAGCACCAGTCTAATATCAAGGTGCACGCTTCCTCAGCACTCTACCCGCAGGTGGCGGTGTGCTGTTCGGGGCAAGGGCAGCAGCGGCGGTCGTCTTCTTGCCTCTTTTGCTTCCCGTCAGCGAAGCCATTGCGCTCTTGAAGGTGCCTTTCTTAATCGTGCCTGCGACAGGAGTTGGTGCTGCAGCGGGTACTGGCAATGGCTTCTCTCTGAACGAGTTGTATTTGACGGGCGAGGTGGGCACGGGCAACTTCTTAGGCGATGCTAGGGCCATTGCTGTATGCGGGCGGCTGGGAGGGTTGGGTTTGGCGGGAGATTTGTTGACGATGGTAGTCTTTTCGCTGCTGGTGCTTTCTGCCGAAGCATTGCTGGCGCGGAGAGCACGACGCGTAGAAGTGTTTGGTTGTGCGGCAGATGCTACGGAGTCTAGTACGGTGGTGGTGGGTGCTGTGGCAGGTCTCTTAAGGGTGCCTTTCTTTGTTGGTTGAGCTGATTGGAGAGCTGCTGCGCCGCGAGGTCTGGGAAGCGGTGGTGGTGACTTCGTCGTAGGGGACTTTACAGGAGAGCGTGGGATTGTGCGTGTATTTGGAGATTTGGGGGACAGAACGGCAGTGTTGAGCGGCTGAGGTCTTTGGTAACGAGCCAAGTTAGGAGAGGTAGGAATGCCAGTAGGGCCAGCGCTGGGTTTGCTGCGCTTCTTGGGGTTCGCAAGAGCGGCCGAGGCGGGTTGAGTGTTTTCCTTGTCGGCCATGGTAGGTTCCTCGCTACGTAGCAATCAGTATTGAGAAAGCAGCAGCAAAAGTTGGTGTAACGAACCTCTTGCGCTTCAAAGTTTTTGTCTTGGCTGGACTGGGTAGACGCTGCTGAGTCTTATTTTGTGCTTCGACATGTTTCTCCAGTAGATCTCCCATATTGGCCTTTCGAAGATGGCGAGGGATACGGTTGATGCGCATTTCCAGACGAATGCGAAGGCCCTGGGCTTGGAGGGCATACTGGGCGCGTAGTTTGCGGGCACGATCGGCGACTGGAGACGAGTTAGAACAAGGCTTTTGACACACCAGACATGAACGACCGACTCTCGAGCTGCAGATTGTCCATCAGAGCTTGTTTCTGGGCTTCGGTAATGTGGGCAACTCGTTCAGAGGCCACTGTCGCGTCGGGTGTCGCGAAAAGACTCGTCATGTTGGCTGGTAATCGCAGCTATAGAAGGCCGGTATAGATATGCGCGTAGATGTAGGATAGTCCTTGAATTGAATGCGAGGGGACGTATAGTGGAGAAGAAATGGTCGCGGTAAAGAAAGGCAGTCGCGCGCATCAACAAACACCAAAGTCGGGCTTCGGATGCGCTTCTTGGCGGCAGCCGGCGTCATTGAGAGAGCAGCTTCGAGACCATCAAGCACCCTCCGATCCATCACATCCAACGCTACTCACTCTAGCCAACTCCATCTCAACTACACCCACTTCTCTATCACACATAGATCCCCTCTGCAAAGAAGCACCCTTTCTACTCCACCGCAGCCACCTTCACAATCGCCAACATGGGTTTGGAGGCAACTATGATTGTGTACGTCTAGCTTGTCATGCATCTTATCATTTCACTGTACTGACTCCGTTCACAGTGTCGACAACAGCGAGAGCAGCAGAAACGGCGACTACGTACCTTCGAGATGGGATGCCCAAGCAGACGCTGCCAACCTCATCTTCCAATACAAGACACAAGCCAACCCCGAATCCTCAGTCGGCCTCATGACCATGGGCGCCACCGGTCCCGAAGTCCTCACCACTCTCACCACAAACCCTGCCAAGATCCTCGATGGTCTGCATCGCACAAAGATCCGTGGTGAGAGCCACTTGCACACCGCCATCATGATCGCCTCTGTACGTCGCTTCAAACTCACCACCTGTATCATGTCACTAATCGTTCCCAGCTCGCCCTTAAGCACCGTCAAAACAAGAGTCAACGCCAACGTATCATCGTCCTCACCTGCTCGCCGCTAAACTCTGCCCAAGAATCTCAATCATCCCTCGTCAAGCTGGCCAAGCGCATGAAGAAGAACAACGTCAGCATCGATATCGTTGCCTTTGGTGACCTCAGCGACGATGTCGTCTCAAAGCTCCAGGCTTTCAACGAGGCCGTCAAGGGTGGTGATGGTTCATACCTCGAGATCGTCCAACCTGGTCCCAACCTTCTCTCCGACACCATCGTCGCATCACCAATCCTGGCAGGCGAGACTGGTGGTATGGGCGGCGGCTCAGCCGGTGGTGAGGGTGGTGCACCAGCATCCGGTGGTGGCGACTTTGAGTTCGGTGTTGACCCTTCCATGGATCCGGAACTGGCTCTGGCTTTGCGCATGAGTATGGAGGAGGAAACCGCCCGTCAGGCACGCGCGAACACTTCTACAGAAGGTGCCGATGGCAAGACACAGCTGGAGAGCGTACCAGAGACTTCCGAGAGCCAGCCCCTGCTCGATCAGAGCGGTAACCCTAGTGGCAGCGGAGAGTCAAAAGACGACAAGAAGAAGGATGGCGATGATGACAAGATGGACATTGCATGAGCACTGGTTTTATAAGCGCATGGAGATCAAGGAGTTCTAATGTCACACGACCACAGGCAGATATTGCTCGAGTCCGTTTTGTATCAAAGCATACTGGAAGTCAAACTATAAAGACGAATCAAGAGACAACATCACCACTTTTCCGGTTGCTCTCTTTCTCAAAGTTTACCACACTGACAAAGAACACAAGAGAAAAATATAAATTAGGTATACTATGAAATTGATTCGTAAGTCATCAAACACAACTACCTCAAATCACTCCTTCTCATACACGTAACCAACAATCTTCCTACCAATCTTCTTTGGCGGCGGCAACACCTCTCCATGTCCACATGCAGCGCTTTTGACCACGTTCATGCCTTTCACTGCTCCAAGAATCTCGTCCAACTGTCCTTTAAACGCTTCCTGCTGTTTCTCAAGCTGTACCGTCATGTTCTTCTTCATTTGTTGCATCTGCTTGTCCATTTTGGCTTCCAAGGCTGAGAATCTTATGTCCTGAACAGAAGACAGTTGGGTAATTGAGGTTTTGGTTGTTTCTGCCAAAGTGTGGGTTTGCTTTAACTGTGCGGTGAGTGCTTTTTGTGCTGTGGTGGTTGTGTCGAGGGTGGAGTGTAAAGTCAAGAGCTGTTTCTTCGTCGTCTTTTGCTCGCTGGAGATGGTCTGGAGCAGGGTTGTGTTACTGGTCATGTCTTTCTGCAGTTGCTGGAGAAGCGGCTCGATGTTTGGTGCTGACACTGGTGCTGGTGTTGGTGTGTTCGCTGCTGCTGCCAGACGGTCTGTGATTCCGCGCAAGATTGCAGTAGTCTGGGATGCTTCCTTGTGCAGCTTCTGCAGTGTCTCCGTGTTGGAAACTGGTTCTGGACGATCTGACAATGTGCGAATGGCTTTTGTGTTTTGCAAAAGCTGTTTTTGGAGTTTTTGGATGCTTTCTGTTTGCGCAGGGTCGTTTTCTGGCAATGGACGGTTGTAAAGATCTCTGAGCAGTGTAGAAGTCTGCGATACTTCTTCTTGCAACTCGTGCAGGATTTCGTGGTTCGGTCCTGGGGTGGGTGGGGGTTTCAGGTAGAGCTCTTGAACTCGTGAACAGGTCTCTTCGATCACGGATTGAAGAGATTGGAGGGCGGCGGCTTGCTGGTGTCGGTATTGGACATCGCTGGCGGCGTTGTTGGCTGTAGCGGCTGCCGTTAGCTCGCGCAGCACTATCTCGTGGTCTTGCTGTCTGCGAGCCAGAGCTTCCATTTGCTGTGTCATGCGCTCTATTGTTGTAGACAACTTCTGAAAGCCTCTAGCACTGGCTTGCTGGCCCTCAAGCAATGCGTCTAGCTGCAAGGTCGACTGACTGACGGACTTTTGGATGTGATCTGACGCCAGGTTCAGTTGAGCAAACTCCATGTTGCTTGCGCCTGCTGGAGTGAAAGGGTCTTCGAGTCTTTCGAGTGCCCCAAACACATGACCCTCGCTCACGGTCGGCATCAGAGGCTGACGAGCTGATGAAACCCGTCTATGCGACGTGGCCTGTTGCTGATATGTGACTTTGTCGTCCTTCCCATCGGTTTGGCGATATGACCACTTATCACTCAAATGCGCAAACTTTGGATTCCCCCACGCCTTGATGGGAGTACGGTCGCTCTTGAATGAGAAGAGATTAGGACTTTCGCGCAGAGTGTCAGGATATTCAGATTGCATTAATGTCCACCACTCCTGCGCTGTTTCAGCATCGGCAAAGCTCAAGAGATAGCGAGCTTTGTTGATCTGGAAAGGGCTGATGAATGAGCTCCGCCTGCGACCGTATGCTAGGAAGGGCAATGTTGGGCTGCCGACCAGAGAGTCCAAAGGGTCTTCTGAGCTGTCGCTAGCGATGCTGCCTCGTGTTTTTCTGCCTGTCAAGTCCACATCGCCAGATGGCATGTTGACTTCGAAACTGTCGTTGCGCATTTCCGGCGTCTTCGGGGTTTCGGGTACGGGCTTGTCAATACTGGACGAACCCGATTCCATGGATGTATGGTGTAGCAATGTCCAGTAGCTACAGTAACTTGCTAAAAGAAACAGAAGGGAATGGTTTCAACGGGGACGTTCTTCGTTTTTGCTTTGGCAGAGTGATCTGCAAACAGTGCTGCAGGGAAATGGAGTCGGGGATGATGCTTACAAGGAGCTAGCCACGACAGACTGCGAACGATACACTGGGCCATGATGGTCGTAACATAAGTAGTCATGTCTGTTTACAACAACCGCCTACTTTCCTGATTTTTCCATGTTTCACGTCATATCCAATATAAAGCGTCCTGCCTATGTGTTTGAGGAAGCGGCTAGAGCTGTCATTTGTTGTTTTGTATCTGGCGGCCGGTGGACGGGCCAACCGGGACTCCAAATGCCGCGCTGAGGTGTGACACACCAGGGTCTTCTCTGCCTTGAGCCGCTCTCGACAGGAGCAAAACGGCATGTTGAGTTGTCAACTCTGAAGCCCGATGAATCTGTGCCTGCATTGGTATATACCAGAGTGAAGAGTTGACGCAGAATGAAGATGCTCAGCGTTGCATTCCACAACGGTCGCGTAAGCACGGATCTGACGACATGATCTACTTTCATCACAGCTGAACCTCTTGCTGATTGCGCTTTCCGCTTAAGCTGAAACATATCAAGCGCTGGCATCCATTGATTGAGCGCTGCGTCAGTGAGAGAGCGCCCTTGGAGAGAGAACAATGTCTTCCTTCTCAATGTACTCATGATCACTCATATTCCAAACGTCTCTCGCAACCATGTATTCCATATTCGATTTCCATCATCGAAACATTGTCCTCGACAATCAGCTTGATCGTAAGGGTCTGAGTTCCTGCAAGAAGTAGACCAGTATAAGTAGCCATTGGTTGGTTGTCTCTCAGACGTGCTCTGCAGACGGATTTGAAGATGCGATATCAAGAAAGTCGGACAGGGTCATAGGTGGAAGAGGACGGTTTGCAACGGCTTAAAGCTCGGGCCTCAGAGCTCTCATGTACGCCTTCGACTCAGTCGACCACTCCTCATACAAAGCAACCGACAAATGGATTATACGTTCGTCATCAATGGCGACCCAAACAGCCGTAAGAGAAAGGCTCCTCAAGGTGCATGCGAAACTTGCAAAAAGCGAAAGGTATAAATCTAGCCTTTCGAATGTTCTGCATGCAGTGATTAAAATAGTCGAGCAATAATAGAAGCGATGCACCCACGGCCTAGAGACAGAGAACCATCATACTGATCCTCGTCCTGCCTCAACAACCCCGGGTAGAATACAACATCTCGATACACCATCGGCTGGATTGGACAAGTCAACAACTTCTAGTGATGAGCGACAACATCACGTACGGCCTTTCGACCATCCATCCAACTCGAGATTCATTGGTGATTTGAACCCGGAAGCCAGTCTGGTCGCGGAACACGATCCTGGTAGTGGGAATCGTGATAGACATGATGTCGGGATATGGGTCGGTGAACCCAGACGTCATACCTATGATGTTCGGCATGATCATGATCAACGCAAAAGAGAGTCTACGGATGTCAACTCTCCAGAGACGAATGGTCTGAATGGAGGTGACGAGAGGGCTCCACCTTCAGCCCTAATGAACACGCAAGACAGAGATTCTCTCATCGACATATACTTCGGCAGACTGAATCCATTACTACCAATTGTAGACGAAGCCACTTTCCGGAATACTGAGAGGAAATCACCACTTGTCATGAATGCGATGTGCTTGGTTGCTTCTCGAGACAACCAAGCAAGACGCTATCTACGTTTCTTGGAGAGCTCTGAACCGCTTGCGCCGAGGAAATTCGCATCTAGAGTATACGCTTGCCTGCGCTGGGGAATCCAGATGGAACGCGAGCGAGATAAAATCAACTTGATACAGATTTTAGCATTGATGGCACTATACTCCGAGGGCCCAGAAGGAACAGTAGACGCATCTATGCATCTATCGCAAGCAATACACCATGGTCAGACCATCGGACTACATCTAGGTCGTTCCAGCGGACATGGAGGCAGCCAGACGCGACTGTTCTGGTCTCTGTGGGTTCTGTCCAACTTCAACGCTGCCTTGAACGGAAGACCGCGTTTGATCTTGGATCTTGATATTGGGCTCAAGTTGGAAGAAGCATACGAAATCTCCGCACCAGGAACAAGGATATTGCTTGCTATCTCGCAATTACTCACTAGAATTATCGGTCTTTATCAACCTACAGCTGCGCTAGACATTATGGGCATCGAGGAGGATTATGAGAGCTTTGAAAACATCTTAGATCGATGTGGTGCCTGGGATCTCGATCCGAATGTTATAAGTAAGCAAAATAGCTTCTGTTATTGGAATCATCGAACCTAACGAAGGTGTCTAGCATCCATGGAGATTTACTACCACGGTGTGGCAATCATATCTCATCGCGCCCGCGCTACCTCCCGACCATTGCTTCCAACACCCTCAAGCCTACGGCAGGAACTCTCAGCCCTTCAGATCGTCGCAATCCTCCGTCATACCTCTCCTCGAAGTCTTATACCGCTACCTCTCATACCTTACGGCATCGCACTCGCCGTGTCCACCTTTTACAACCAACTTCGTTCCGCTCGCAGCCAGATAAAACGCACAACAGCCCGTGAGCATATAGATAGCTGTGTGCAAGCTCTCGAGCAGTTGAGCGAGTGGTCACAACCAGCGAAGAACATGGCAATGTTGGGACGCAAAGCACTGGAGCAGACGGCACACGTGGCTGCCGTGACCGTGTCGCCTGAGGTACACCGCACATCGCGAGCGCACGCTGGACCGGCAGAGTGGCGGCCTGCAGGACCACCCCATCATCAGATCGATCAAGCTGGAATGCAGCAGCACAATGCGTCTGCCTCGCTCGGAGGCCATCAGCCACAGCCCGATGGTGGGTTGAGCGGCTTTGACATTGCTTATGACGAGTTGATGGACATGGATGCTGTGTTTGGCGACTTCCTGAATATGAACTTGCCCGATTTTGGCATGCCGTTTCAATGAGATTAGTGGGCTCTCACTGGACGCATGTCGAGGAGCAGCGAATATTGTGCATTTTGATAGCTCAATTGTTCATTGTTCAGGGGCTGGGAGAACACGATGTAGTCAATAGCCCTGGACATGATCCAAACCCAGGCTAGTAACAATATCTCCTCTCTCAACTCCCTGCTCAGTCGAGTATGTTGCTATAAAAATGCACAATGTAGTTCTGTGAGATGAGATGCCCATTGAAGGTGTGTAATTAGCAACATCTCAGTGGGAGTATGAAGAATCGGCAAATCATTGTGCATTTTCACAAGCATCAAGCTGGCTGGTGTTGCTCATCGGGAGCTGAAGCTTGTCGTCATAGTTTGTGGGTGCCTCCTGCCGCGAGTGGTGGTTGCCTGTTGCAGTCCCCTGACCAGGCCTCAAAACCGGCTTCGCGTGGACCTCGCTCTCCTCTTCTCTTCTTCCAACAACAGCAACCTGATAGCTATTATTATCAATATAACTGTGAGTTGCATCGGAGCCTTTCGATGGACTGTCACTGACTGAGATGCCATAGACCAAGTTGCATCTCCTCGCTATATTTATCGATAAATTATTCTTATCGACAAATATGTGAGTTGCATCAGGGGTGCTTCGTTGACCATTGCTGACTGAGATGCTGCAGACCATCATTTTTCCACCCAGCATTGTTAACCGGCCTTCACCTTCTGCCGCCAGCTCTGCTGTAAGCTTGTCAAATATCGAAATTGCTCCTGTTTGATGCTAATTCATTGACTAGACGATGCCTTCCGCCACCAGATCCAATCTCATTATCCTCCTTCTTCTTCTCTTCTTCGCCCTCGCCCAAACAACCACGGGCCTGTGGTCCGCCACGACCTACACAGTCACCGAAACCACCATCAGCACCATCACCCACACCCCCCAAACCATCACCATCACCGCCATCTCGACCGCGCCGACAAGCCCTCCACCTCCTCCCTCGCCGACGATCCCTTAGTACGAGAACCGAGATGCAGTCAGACAAATGGTGAGGGAGGAGGTCCAGGCCGGTCGGGATCCGACATGGTATGGTTGGGTGATGGGTGTGGTGTTTTTGGTGGCTGGGTGGCTGCTGTCGGTCGCTTGGTCGAGCTACGGGCCCGTGAGGGGCGAGAAGAAGAAGAAGAAGGATGGAGAAGAGATTGGCGAGGTGGAGGAAGGCAAGGGCTGGTGGCAGCCGGTGAAGGTCTGGTTCAATTCTTTTGAGCAAAATGTCATTCGTGAATCCTAATATTGTGCCATCTCCATCGTGACTCAGTAATCAGCTGTATCGATTGTCTGGTAGTATTCAGTAACTTCTACTACAGTGGAAGCCCAGAGTTGGTGAGATATGTATCGAAACATCCACAACGACACATATTGTCATGACGCCTCATCCACCTCCTGACCACCCAAGCGGCATGCCAATGCGACAGCCTATAAGCCCAACGACCACCTTTGTGGCATTTCACACCATCCCTCAGATCCTTGAAAGTACACTCGCAGTATTCCTCAAGATTGCCACGATGGGATCTTGCCACTCTGGCAATATTCGCACAAAGATTTCCAATAACGTGCTTCTGGATCGTGGGTGTGCGAGGCAGTAGATGGCACGTGAAGACGCAATCTGGTTCGCTATCTTTCAGATGCCTGCTGATGCCAAAATCGATCTTTGCCAGTTTGTCGCAGGCGGCGGCAGAGACCATAGAGGGCATGTCCAGGATGCTCTTGAACCAAAAGCCGGTGCTGAGGGGGGTTTTTCTGTAGTACAGCCATCTGTCTCGTCCGCGGCTGACGGGGTTCCACTCGTTCGAGACGTGACATTTGTCTTCGTTCGAAGTGGCCGCATCGTTATTGTCTTCGATGCTGGCGGTGGTGGCTAACTCCTCGTAAGGTGGAGGGGGATCGAGTTCGGATGTGTAGATGGCCATGGACGACATGATGGATTCTGTATCAGTAGATTGTGGAACTAGAAGAAAGTAAAGAGCTGGTGTGGTGATTTGTTTATACTCTACAAACTGTAGAGTCATAAGTATGGTGACTAATTACCTCAAATGAACGCATATATCTGCAGAACATCTTCAACGCACAACTGATCACCTGTCCATCATCTCTTCATGGTGGACTTGGAATCTAAGTGGTTGTCGACATGCACAAATGTTTTTCAAACTGTTGCCGTGGTCAGTGAGAGTTAGTAATGTGCAGATTCTCGATGGGGGGCCTCCTATAAGTAAAGGGACTGTGCATTACGGCAGTCGGATAAACTCTTCGTGGTGCAGTACTTCGTTTCTAATAGTGGTACAAGTTGCAAGCTCGCACCATTTCTGGTCCAGCGCAACAAATCACAGAGCGACAGTATCAAAATAAGGTCAGAGAAAAAAATGCTTTTGCGAATGTAAACGCTAGCTAGCCTATCTGATTCCAGGACAAGCAGCAAACCTAACCCCTTTTCCTAGGGGCAGCAGCAGGAGGAGGACCAGTCTTGATGACATTCAACAGATCCTTGAGACCCTCTGGCTGAACGGACTGAGCAGAAACAAGGCCGGCTGTTTCATCGAGTACGTTCTTTGGGTCTGCGTCACCGACCATATCGATGTTCGTAGCGAGCCATTGTTGGAAAGGAGCAGCGACGAAGAAGCCATCGGCGGTGAACCATTGCATGAAAGGAGCCGAGATTTCCTTGTCGACGGGAGGGATGGTGTTGAGTGATGAAGGGTGGTATGTGACGTTCAGTCTGTAGGTAGGGTCGAACTTGTCTGCGCGGGTCGAGATGGTGATCTGAGTATAAATGTCAGCTGGTAAAACAGCGTGGTTGCAGCAATATGGCAGCAACTGACCTTGCGACCCTTCCAAGCACCGACGTATATGAGACCCTTTTCAACCTGCCAGATCCAGTATGTGAAGGCGCCGTTCAGGAGAAAGTAGATGACGACGGCTGCGGTGGTGAATTGTTTTGTAGCCTCGAAGCCATACTTGTAGTCAAGAGCAAAGGTGATGGCAGCTATTATCACAGCAGTGTATCCCAGACCGAGCTTGACATCGGTGTACCAGTGAGATTGGCGGAACTTGAGGCCGTTCAGGTAGTTTTGCAGAGCATCGTCGGTTGTGTTCTTGCAGTCTGCAGAGGACGTCAGTTTTGGTTCATTTGGCTAGTGGAAGAGGTATGTACCAGAAACATTATAAGGCGATATTCTGGATTCGTCGGCCATGTTTGCGATGTTGTGATTCAAGAAAGTTGGTGGTGGATGACAGAGTTGAAGATGAAGCGTGGCCGGAGCTCCAACGCGCGTGGAGATCGACCAGAAGTCCAAGTCACTGCCACTCGTTGTCTAAGCACTCGACAACACCGACATCACATTTTTGCTGCCATGTCGCCCGTCATGGCCGAACCCGTCGTACAGACCATCTACAGGGATCCTGCTCTGTTCTACTGGATCCTGTTGCCCATCACCGTCGTCATGGTGAGTGCCCAAGCACCTCTCCCACTCTCCGCCAGCACCCAGCTAATAGCTCCACCCAGGTCCTGACTGGCATCTTGCGACACTACCTTTCCACTCTCCTGCAATCCGCGCCCAAGCCGCAAGCCATCAATGTTGTGCGCCAACAGCGTTCGCTCATGCGCGGTGTCAACCTCCGCAACAACTACCAGCAGCTGTCCCCATCTTCGTTCGCTGCCCGCAAGGCATACATGATCCAAGCCTACAAGGACGGCACTTTCCTCGCCGAGCCCGAGATGCGTGGTCAACCCAAGGGTAACCCTATGGCCGACCCTGCTGCCATGGAGGGCATGATGGGCATGATGAAGGGTCAGGTCGCCATGATGGTGCCCCAGAGTCTGATCATGGGCTGGATCAACGCCTTCTTCTCTGGCTATGTTATCATGAAGCTTCCTTTCCCTCTGACTCCTCAGTTCAAGTCTATGCTGCAGTCTGGTGTCGGCACTAGAGATCTCGACGTCCGATGGGTTTCGAGTTTGTCTTGGTACTTCTTGACTCTGTTTGGTCTGCAACCCGTCTACAATTTCATCCTCGGTAGCAACAATGGTACGTTCCCCTTGTTTATTCTCATCTGATCTGCACGTTTAACTGACAGATACACAGCCGCCAGTCAGGTCACGCAGCAAATGGCCCAGGCTCAGATGGGTGCCAACCCCATGGGTGGCCAGGATCCTGACAAGGACTTCTTGAACGAAGCAGAGAACCTCGAGGTTCTCGAACACCACTGCATCCTTGATGGCGTCGAGGACAGACTGCTCTCCAGTCTGGTATAGATTTGTATAAGTCACTGTAATACATAGCATCATAATTTCATGATTGTAAAAAGCACTGAAAACTATCCCCTCAGAGGTGTCGTTCAATTATGTATCTACAAGGTGACAATCTTGGCGCACCGAGAGCGTGCAAGTGACATACTCAACCATGATGTCTTGCAGCAAAGCCAATATTCGACGCCGTGGCCTCTGCCTCATCCTCCGACGAGGCACTGAAACCACCCCAGCCATTGAACTCCTCAGACAACTTGACAGCAGCCTTGAGGAAGTACTGATCTTCGTCTCCCCATGTCTTCGCCGCTTCTTGCATTGAACGACAGGCTAAAAGACAAAGTGATTAGCACAAGACGAGAAGTGGATTTCTTCTACCATGTATACCTTTTACAAAGTGAGCATCTTGAGCCCACTTGCCGTTCACAGCTCGGTCCGTCACCCAATTCCAGTCTCTCCCTGCGAGATCAACATTCGAGATTCTGCTCTTGTCAACAGCTGGTCGAAGTTGACCAATGTAAGCAGTAAGCAAGAACAGCCACCATTGCCTTAGCAGAGGAAGGTGATATGTGGCGCGGATCAAGGGAGCAACAACGCGCACGGCGTGAGAGCTGGTGAGGATGTGGACGAGGATGAAGTCGAACTTCTGATTTGGTTCGTGTGTACCGACGAGCAATGCGACGGCGGCACGTTGAGCGGCTTCGAACTGGGCTTTGGGATCCGTGACGGTCCAGCTATTCCAGTACTCGAGCAGAATAGCCTCCTTCTCTTTGTCCTCGGTCAGAGGGCCATAGTTGTCTTCTCCGGGCTTCTGGAAGAAGGAAGCCAGGCGAGTATCTTGGTGCACTTTCTGGATGACTTCGAATGGGTCTTGCGAGGACCAAGGAGAAGGTTTGGTGTATGAGGGATCATCGAGATAGACGTGCTGGTGGTTGTAGAATGAGGCGACTAGAGCCAGTGACTCGATGGCGACAGTAGGAGAAGCGAGTTCGAGAGCGAAACCGAGGTGGATGAGAGGGTGTGCGACTACAAGCAGCTTAGGAGGGCTCTTGTACAGACGGGTAAAGTAACTTACGACCAGCGATCAAGTTGTTGATCAGAGGTTGCTTGCCAGAGTACAAAAAGTCGTCAAGTAGCTCTCGCCAATCGTAACCAAACTGGACAAGCTGGTCTTCAAGGAAGTCTATCCATGCACGCTGGTATCTGCAGACTCGCATCAGCTGCCATGGTGTTGTATTTTGTCGGATGTTCCATACTCTCTTCTTCCCAGATAGTCGCGCCAATCGTGTCTTGAGATCTCTGAAGGTGAGTCTTCCCATGGCTCGAGGTCTTTGGACTCTTTCTCGTAAATGTCCATCAGTTGATCGACATTGGCACCGAGGAAGTAGGCGGAACCCAGGATCTAGACATGGCCTCAGCATGGTCTGAAAAAGGTGACGGATAATAAGAATAGTCATACGTGGGGCGCATGATTGTGAAATTCGAGGTGGTGGTAGATTATCGAGTGGTTGATATGATTGGCCTTGATCAGGTGCTTGAGTGTTCGCGCTCGTTTCTCTGGTGTTTCCTCAATGTCGATCGACTCGACCGGCGGTATGTCGAGCTTGAGAGAGGACCCATAGCCACCAGACAGGAGATTCGAGAAAAAGTTGGAGCGAAACGAAAACATGGTTGCTGGTGACAGAAGAGTCGTCGACTTCAGAAAGTCGAAACCATCAAGGCAGTCGCGTCATGCCACTTTGGCTGGACCCTTCCTCTTCCTGCCCCGCATCACCACCATCTCAATGTACTCGAGTACCATCATCTCACCCACACTCTAGCAACCACCCTGCATGCGAGTCAGTCACTTCTGTATAGATACTAGAAAACAAGACAGAAGTAGGGTATGTGAAAGGTAAAGGAAGAAAAGGAAGGTGAAAGGTGAAAGGTGCATCTATCGATGAAGACTCGACTGCCTGCTGATGGAGCGGAGGAGCCAGAAAAGCGAGCCATCATGGTACGAATTGCCAGACAACGACCAAAACAGACCATGAGTTGATCAACCACTAAGAACTTCTGGAGAGCATAATCTCTTAATGATCTATGTCACGATAATATCTGCTCTAGCATCGTGACCCGAAACTATCAATATTCGTGGCAGTACACCGACTCAAAATCTTGTCTGGGTGAGCACCCTGTAAACTGTCTTGGCTTTGCGCCTTCGAGAAACTTGGAAGCGACCCCAACACATTCCTCTTCCAATGGCCCATGCAGGTCAATATCGACAACGCTCGTTAACGCTCTCCCTTGACGCGACTGTAAAGGACCCGTCAGGCACTCTCGATTCCGTATCGATATCTATGATTGTCCCATGAGCGCCGCAACACGCCTCGGAGCGACAACAGCCCCTACAACACAACTTTAGTGCCCCCTATCAGCACAACCATGTCCAATTACGGTAGAGTGGGCTTCCACCGCCCACCTCCAGTCGACAACAGCGACGGATCGGGAAGTGATTCAGACAATGATGGGTTAATGCGCGAAGCACGCACCTCGACCGACATCAGACAGCTGGACAGGAAGATACTGGAAACAGAAGAAGAGGCAGAGGAACTCTTGACCAATAAAGAAAAAGACCGAAGACTTCAAGGTCTTTTTGCCCGCAAGGATGGTCCATCGAGCGGTGTAAAGCTCAGCAAGAGAGAGCGCAGGAGATACCAACGAGAGGCTCAGCGTAAGGGAAAGAAACAACACAAACAAGAGGAGGAAAGCGAACTCATGTATGACATGGAAGAGGGCCACAAGGACAGCTCCGACTCGGCCGCTTCATCAGACATTGACAGGCTAAGATTGAAAGAGTTGCCCAAACCCACAGAAGGTCGCAGCTCACGACTATGGAAGCTCACAGCTATCCACATTGTCATTATCATCGCCTTTGCTGGCCTCTTACTCGGTGCTTATATGGCATCTCGCAACCACAAATCTCAAGTCCGCCTTCAAACAGATACTCTCACTAATGGTAGCTCTATATTTGCACCAACGACCATCCTTATCTCGCTTGACGGTTTCCGCGCCGACTTCCTCCACCGTAACATCACACCGTCGTTAAATGCATTCGTTCAAGCTGGTGTCTCACCAGAGTACATGTCGCCGAGTTTTCCCTCTGTTACCTTCCCTAACCACTTCACTCTCGTCACCGGCCTATATCCTGAAGCCCATGGAGTCGTTGGCAACAGCTTCTGGGATCCTGAGTTGAAAGAAGACTTCTTCTACACCGATCCTACCAGAAGCATGCAGCCCAAGTGGTGGAACGGAGAGCCTATCTGGGTCACTGCCGAGGAGCAAGACGTCCGTGCCGCAATTCACATGTGGCCTGGGTCCGAAGCTCATATTGGTATTGAGCCTACCTTTGTCGACAAATACAAAGGTCATGAGTTACTCACGAACAAGGTCGATCGCATACTTGGTCTTCTTGACCTTCCCGGGCCACTTGACAAAGGCGCAAGCTCTGATACCCCAAGACCGCAATTAATCGCCGCCTATGTGCCGGACGTTGATCGCGATGGTCATCTCTACGGTCCGAACAGTACCGAGATTAGATCCACTATCTCTAGTGTCGATAGCATGTTGGGCCAGCTTTTCTCCGGACTAGAGCAGCGAAATCTGACAGACGTCGTCAACATTGTCATAGTTTCCGACCACGGTATGGCTACAACATCGACATCTCGTTTAGTCCAGCTCGACGATATCATCGACATGTCTATTATAGAACGCACTGACGGATGGCCACTCTATGGACTTCGCCCGAAGAACCAGTCAGATATCGAGCCCCTCTACAACAAGCTGAAGCAAGAAGCAGCAAGCATGAAAGGTTTCGATGTCTATCTGAAAGACCGCGATATGCCTGAACGTTATCACTTCTCGCAGAATGACCGTATCGCGCCGCTGTGGGTGATACCCTGGACTGGGTGGGCCATCGTGGTCAAAGAAGAGTTCAATGTCGAAGAGGCGAAGAAGAGTGGTCAAGTATACCATCCTCGAGGTGTGCATGGCTACGACCATGAACATCCACTGATGCGTGCAATCTTCGTGGCTAGAGGTCCTGCTTTTCCTCATACGCCAGGCAGTAAAGTGGACGCCTTCCAAAACATTGAGGTCTACAATCTTGTGTGTGACTCTATTGGAATTGTGCCCAAGCCGAACAATGGTACCCTCCGTCTACCGCTCAAGCCTATCGGGTTGCATGATTCGATGCCGCCTAATGAGATTCCAGAAGATCTGCCAGAAGACTCGACATCCATCGCAGGTAGTGACGGTTTGGCTTCTCCCGTCTACCCAGCTACGGCGACGATCGGAGCGTCAGCTGAAGCTGCGGAAACAACCTCATCCCTGACGCAAGCTTCACGGCCAACAATTGTCGCCACAGATGCGCCCGTTCCGACCCGACCAGTCATTCATGATGATGTAAGCCAGGAAGAGGAAGACAAGAATGGCAAAGACACGAATCTATGGTGGGACTGGGTCAAGGGAAAACTTGACGGCGCCAAAGATTGGGCGACCGGAATGTACGACACAGTATCCGACAAGATCTCGGGCGCTACATCGGAGTCAAAAAACAACGACTAGTGCGAGATATTCCACTCAAAGAACTCCCCCTTTTCTACTGCCATCACTCGTCACTTTACTTGGTGTTTACCTTGACGTGGAGGAATTCTGTTTTGCCTGACGAAGCTTCATACACTGGTACAGCAATATTAAGCTCCCCGATCCGTTTCGGAATCGCCAACGCACCACAACATAATACGTGACAGAAGCTGTGTTCTGGTATGCTCTGTGATCATGCTGCCAGCGCAACCCTTATCAAATATCCTCTAAGTATGTAAGTTTGACCTGATCATCGGCTGATCGCCACGTGCGTCCCACGCTCTACACCCACAATCTTGCTTCTGTGCCTGTTTTCTCTCCATAAAGAACAAACGCTATCTTGCTCAGTACTCGAACCGCTAACCTGGTCGCTGCCTGAAGAAAAGGAGACATATGCGTTTTGCAAAATCATATTCTCAGGTATAAAATCTCTCTCGGTCCCGTACCCTTTCTTCTTCCTTTTGTCTCTTGAAGTTCCAGCAAAAGTGTCATCATCATACTGCCTTTCAGCTTACAACTCAAGAACACCAGTCTACTGTACCAGAATCTTGATTCTCTTACTATCTCGCCACATCCAACATGGCTTCTCACAACATCATTACCTTTGGTCTCGAGTACGAGCTGAAGCTCCGTCTCACCAAGAGCCAAATTCAGGAAGAACTCTCGAGCGATTCCATCAGCAAAAACATCCAGGTCGTTACAGATCCAGGTCAGGTCAGACTCACAAATGTCGGACCACAGTACCTGCAGAACAACTATCTCAACTTCGCCTTCCGCGACGACCAGGCTCATCCCCAGAGGACAAAGCTGGTCAACAAGATTACCGGGGAAGAGTGTGATTACCGCGGGTACTCTACGGAGGCCCTAAGAATCATGCAGAAGCGACTCCAAAGTATTCCTGGCTACCAAACAACCAGCATCTATCAAGGCAAAGGAAAGCAGTCAGACTTCTCATCAGCCCGTCTGCACTTGACCCACGACGCAAGCTTGAACGGTCTCACCGAAACCGCCAAAGTTACAACCGGTCTTTGCACTGCTTCCGAAGCCGAAACCACCGACTTTGTCGGTACAGAAATCGTAACATCGCCCCACACATCGCCTGAAGAGGCTTGTGATGAGGTCCAAAAGATTTCTGCAGCACTTCGCAGCGACGGTCTCGACTATCACATCGATGATGAATGTGCTATGCATATTCATGTCGGCAACCAAGATGGCTCGCCCTTCAACCTAAAAGCCCTTCAAAATCTTGCGTATCTGGTTTTGATCTACGAGCATGAATTTGCTCACTGGACCATACCTTCAAAACGCGGTGCCGATTTCGAGACAAAGTCAAACCGTATGGACTTCGCTGCCGAGTGCCCATGCCCAGAACCTCAACACGCTTATCTTTGCGACGAAGCCGGGAACATCACCGAAGGATCCGTCGAAGCAGTATGGAACTATCAGCTTCTCTCGGAGATCCGCAAAGCAATCTTTGATGATGTTGATTCCGCCGACGATCCAATCCAAGCCTTCGTCCAGCTGATGGGAGACAAAGGTCACATTGTCAACTTCTCCTACAGCGCACGAGATATCACCAACAACGAACCGGCAGCAACTGTAGAGTTCCGTCAACATCAAGGAACTTTGAATGGTGACGACTTTCTCCATTGGGCTCGTCACTGTACAGCCCTCGTCGCTCTTGCTCAAAAATATGCCGACAACAACACAAAACCAAACATCACCACTTGGGAGGACAAGATTGATATTGAAGACCTATGGAGGGAGATGAAATTGCCTGAATCAACAAAGCACTTTTATCGTCAACGTATCCGGGAGTATGATGAGCGTTGGCCCGACGTGCACCAGACTCCTCTTTGCGAGCCCGACATGGTTTTCGATGACGATTTTGACTTCTCTGACGAAGCGTCTGAGGATTCTGGACCAAGCATGACTGAAGAAGATGAAGAAGTACAGGAGAAGTGATAGAATGCTACCTTACGAGGTGCACTATCATAAGAAAAGAATGTTGTACAGTGGTACTTGTGAGCATGTGATATACTTGTATCTCTTTTCCCACTGAGCATGGCTTTCGCCAGTGGGTTTTTAACGAGGCAAGATATCATGCGAGGAGATTTGTTGGATGTTGCATTGTATATGTACTGTCATTGCGATGTTTGGAGATCTGTGGTTCAGCATAGCAAAAAAAGAAAGCCTTTCACCCCGAACTCGTCGTCGTGCCTTCTCTTCCTCAATGTGACATGTCTCTTCGCTCAAGCTTGATATATGCTGTGACCTGGCCTTTCTCGGTGCTAAGTGGATATGGTGCTCGCCAGCACAACGCAGCTGCAGAAAGATTTCACAAAACAAGGAACTCACATTACTCGTCGTCGAGTGCTCGAGTATGGTTGAGGACACAACATAAAGTCGATGATGTGCTGTAGTTTGCAGTCTTGAGTTAGCGCCATTATGTCGCTCTTCAGCAGGGAATGAAGTGCGGTTCGTGCTTGCGCCATCACCGTCCCAAACGCCATGTGGTGCAGAGTGGGAGAACGAGTCAAGATTCTGTCGATCACGTTGATCGTGGATCGGAACTCAACAACCGATGCAAGGACAAGGAACGCGACTTCCTTGGTAGAAGTCACTGGCTGCACGGCACGACAGCAGGCGTTACAAGAGACGTATCGCATTGCGCAAAACTGTATAGAAGTCACTTCAAGGGGCGCAGAAACAAGTAGATGGACTTGTTCATCAAGGTGAGACGTTCTCTTTCTTCTCGTGAAAAGATCTGCTGTCAAAATTTATTGGGCACCACTTCGGTGGTTGGTGGAGAAGCCCTCTCGTGTTAGAAATCGAGAAACTCATTCATGATCATGACGACAAAAATTTCCCTCGCAAGACAGGCGCATGACCAACTCCGCATGCAGCAAGGACAGTAGGACGAGGTGTATTTTTCCCAGCCATCTCCCCGCCGTCGTCTGTTTGTCCGAACCATGAATGGTGGTACTTTTTGTCGCGGTGTTGAGGTGACGCCGAGACTTGTGCATACGCATCCACAGTGGGTGGGTCTTGCACGAGGAACCGACCCCTCCGCTCCCTCCGCTTTCACAGTTTTTCCAGGGTCACCTCCATCGACATGCGCACAGCGACCTCGACGGCGGTGGTTCGGGACTACGGCGAAGTCCACAGTGGGACACCCAGACCAACTGGTACCGAACAAAGAATGACGAGACCTCACATTTGATGATCGGTTCAACGAGCCATAGCGAACAGGCGAGAGCGTTTCCTTTCGCGCGCCTGTTCCTGGCGCTTGCATGAGGCAAAGCCAAGCCAAATGCATACCAACCCTTCCAGCCAGGTCGAAAACACACGGGTACCTGAATCTAGAGACAGGTGCCTGGGATAGGCGCGCCGTGGCTCCAACCTTTTTTGCGTTCTTCAGTCTTTCGGTGGCCCTTAACCGCACGTCTTCAACCAACTTTCTAACCGTGTCTCCACATCCGAACATCAACCCAGCATGGTCCACCCCTGCGCACCGGACGGGCCGTGACCCACAATCAACCAACACACGGGATTGCCGCCGAGAGAAGTCCAAGTCAACCGCAGAGTCCACAACGCACGGCGGCTGCAGCTGCCAGAAGGTAAATCTTCTTCTTTTTGCACTTCTGCCCGTTCTCATTCGTCGCTACTCGCCCCGTCGTTGACACGTCGTGGATGGTGGGCTCGTACGCCGATTCGACGAGAGAGCAAAGCCATGAAAACTTTGGGTAAAAGACTCCAGCGTGGGCAGCACGTCCATTACACGCGTGCATGTATATAATGTTGTAGGTCTCTCTCCAAATTGTGGTCTTTTCTGTCATCCACCAGTCTTTACTTCCCTCTCTCTACCACTCTCTTTACGCCAGGTTCCTGTGGAATCGGCAGACACTCCTTACGGTTTCTATACCATCACCCCAGCACCCTTGTATACTCTTTTAGCCAGTTGATCTCGGCATTTCACTCCCTTTGTCTATATCTTTGACCACGAAGAAAAACATCAGACAACATGCAGTTCTCTATCTCCACTATTCTGAGTGTTCTCGCTGCCACTGCAGCTGCTCTTCCCACTGAGAAGGTCCTCCAGAAGAGAGGCACTATCTCTGCCACTCCTCACGTCGAGTACTCCTCCAGTGTTGGTGTTCTCGGATGCAAGATCAACACCAACAGAGTTGCCTACTGGCCCATGAGCGTTGGCTGTGACAACATGTGTGTCAAGGTCAGCCACCAAGGCCGTTCTCTCCATCTTCTCCGCGTCGATCAATCTGGAGGTGCCTACGACATGAGCTACGATGCATGGAACACTCTTGTCACCGGTAAGAACGCCACTGTTGACCCTACCATGGGCGGTGGTGTCGACATGGAGTACGAGAGCGTCGACATGGAAGAGTGCTCGCACCTTCTTCACGACTCTGACGGCAAGCTTGCATTCTCCGCCGCCAACAGCATGAACTTCATCGCTTCCTGCATCAGTGAGCCCAACTCCTGGGTTGCCAAGAACTACGGTCTCTGGAACATCCTCAACTCTGTCTGCACCATCGGTACCGATGACCAGTGCACTCTGGACTTGGCCGTCAGCAACCAGCCTTCATGCGGAAACAGCATCCTCGGAATCAACACTCCTCTGACCGGCCAAAATGTTACCAACATTGCTTACGGCACTGGAGCTCGTGTTGCCGCCGTCTAAGTCACGCATGCTCGTTCAATATCTTGAAGATATCACGACTCCTGGAGCCAGTCACCCACATTCATTCGCTTCCTGTCACTCGTTCACCCACCATTTTTCCGATTCTCCTGTCTCGAAGACAGCGGCAATTTTCTTCTTTTCTTGTACCAGTTGTGTTCCACAAAAGCGCCTGCATGCAGGCCGCACAGTCATGGACACTGTTTTGTACTGGGGCTTTTTTTCGCGGTCCAATGGACCGGATTTTTTAGACATGATTTTGAGATGCTTTTACGACCTTGAACAGAGAGAGAAACAGGAAATGTTCTACATGAACAGAAAATTCAAAAACTTTTCATCACATTTTTATCTTCTTTGCTTCTGCGAAATGAATTGTCGTTGTGGTTTCGTGAACACACAATAATGTACAGACATAAGTATGTATAGTTATAACACATTTGCATATTTTATGCAAGCTTCGATGGCAACTCGATGTTATCAAAAGCTGTTTTCGCAGGCGCGAAGCTGTTATGGCTTCCGGTAGGTCAAAGACACGACAAGGAAGGGGCGGCCAACACAACCGCTATCTAAGATGTCTTTTTGACTACCTCGCAGTCTTGCTCTTCGTTGTCCTAGCACCTGACTGCAAAATAAAACAACGATATCTACAGCTACAACATCATCAGCTCCGGTAAGCGGTGGTCGCCATACACGACGCCCAAGAGACCACTTTTTCGCGCCCTCTGAGCGACCAATGGCATCAACTCTGCGGAGGTGTTTTCAGCTCTGGACGAATATATCGCAGAACATCAGGGGACGTGCTCTCTAAGAAAAATTAACACCAACAGTGCGACATTCCATCCCCTTCTGGCCAGCCATTCAGGTCCGTATGTCCTTATATGCTAGATTACTTACATCCGCGAGGCTGCAGTAAGAGGTGCAGAGTGCGTAGGAACAACGCTGAAGGCTCGTCGCTATTCTTGGTTGTAAGAATGTCAGACCGGAAAACTGATACTGATACGTACACGAGTGTCACATCGCACGGGGTCTGTCAACACCCAATAAGACCAGCCCATCAGCATCCTCCAACGTGTGTAAAAACTACTCACGATGGATTTAGATGCGACTGACCCTCTTGGTGGTAGAGAAATCCCTTACTAGGCCGCGGGATTTTTGCTGCTAAGGCCGATACAATAACAACGACCGACCGTGTACTCACTTGTTGGTAAAACCAACTGCCTTGTATCGATGAGAAACACGCAATACAATTGCGACGACGCTTCGTCCCTGTCCAAGGGGAATGCTCGACACAAGAGTAAGTCCTTGCAAGTTCAAGTATAAATATTCAAGAGATGGCAGCGAACATTCGAAAGCATCAAGTCCCCAACTCAAGTCCAAGGCATCTGCAGCTCAACTCAAAAGCCACCAGCTCCAACCCTCTACATCTCTAGTTTAAGACAAACACTCCACAGAACGAAGATGCATTTCTCCACTGCAACCAAGATCCTGGCTTTCGCTGCCATCATCAGCACTGCCGCAGCAAGGTCCACCACCAAGTATCGTCGCCAGGCCGCCGACGTCTGCATGGTCGACTCCGTCACCAATAACCCCTCTGCGGCTGACGCCAAAGCAGCCATCGACCAATGGAACATCGACGTCAACACCGTCAACGCTTTCCTCAACGAAGCCAGTGGACTGGCCCATGGCATGGAGATCCAAAACGCTACCATGCAGACTCTTCTCTTTGCCCAGGACGAACCCTGCCAGCTCAAGACTTTAATCAGCAACAGCGATTTTGTTGGCGGAGGCACCGATGCCTTCAACTGCGCTGCTATAGACTTGATGACTGTCTTCGACACCCACGTGCTTCAGAACCTCAGAACCATCATCATGATGCCTAGCGACGGCGATGTGATCAACCACGCCATCAGCGACATCAATACCTTCCGGTGCTGCAACGTCCTGCCTGATGCCAAAATCCTTTGGCTGGATTCTGCTACGGACAATGGTATTGCCAACGAGGTCAACACGACTCCTGGACTCGAGGATGCTTGCGCCAACATCAATTGCGCTACAGTGTCTACTGCTGCTAACTGCACTTCTCTCAACAATGGAAACAACCCCTTGAAGTAGGTGAAAGAACTCGAAGGAGAGTGAGGGTATCAGTGTTCCTTTTTAGTAGCTTGCGCAACACGGGCATCTGGCAGACTCATGCCTCTATTTAACACTCGTTTCGGCGCTGATATGGAGTCATTGGTAGTCGTTTTGTTCTTTATCGGTAGCAATTTTATATCAGTCTGTCGTTTTCAGATATAGTACTGAAACTTTGATCCAAAGTATCGTCCAATCAAAGAGTGATCATCTCAAATGGGTGCTACTGTTTGATGTTTTTTGCTCTGTGATTAGTCCAAGGAAGCAACTCACATCAAAGAACCAGGCACGAACACGATGACGCTCCTTCTCGCGTTTAGTGATTACACCATAATCTTGTGGAAGCCCAAACATTGATTTGTGTTCGTCATGAGAGGCTGCTGTAAAGGTTGTTTCTAGAATTTTAGAATGTCATGAATTCATGCTGTCTATCTATAGTGTGTCGATAGTATGTAACGGGAAAGAAGCATCATTTTGTGTATCACGCCTAGTTGTAACAAGAGAACCGACAATGTTGCATCAAACGAGCACTTCCAACAGCGTCTATGAGACTTGGAGTGCATCGAAGATGTCTGCAATCTGTGTTGTGTTGTAACCAACGGCAAGAGCGCACTGCAGCAAGATTCTAGCCTTCTGAGGGTCAAGGTCGCCGCTAGCAATGGCCCAGTCATTGCCTTCGGGAGAAACGAATCCGTTCATTGTGCGAGTGGAGAAAACCATAGGAATTCCAGTCTCGTTGTAGACAGCTTGAGCAACCTTTCTGCCAGCTGTGGTCCAGCCGCCAGCGCCGGTACCAGCGAAAACGATGGCTTCGGCACCTGACTCGGCAGAGGCACGAATGAGCTCTGGGTTGCTGTCTTGGTGGCCATAAAGGATATCGACATGAGGCAAGGAGGTCAGGTTCAAGGGTGCAAGGTTGAAGAATGGTTTACCGGGTGGTGTTGCAGCTGAGTAATAAAATTGAGGGATCGAGTTCAGGAAGAAGCCGAGATGACCTTGTTCAATTGCTTTGAATGTCTCCAATGAGTTTGCGTTGTTCTTGACCACATAGAAGGCGCTGTCGATGCGATCATTGAGTGTCACCATAGTACCACGACCCTTGGCCTCAGGAGTGACGGCCAGTGTGACAGCTTGATACAGGTTAAGAGGGCCATCGGCCGAAAGGGCGGTGGACGGGCGCATTGCACCAACGACTACGACGGGCTTCTTGGATTCAATGGTAAGATCCAAGAAGAAGGCAGTCTCCTCGAGAGTGTCGGTACCATGGGTCACAAGAGCACCAGTCGAGGTGTTCTTGGCGAGCTCAGCTGTTATTTGGCGATTGAGCTCCAAGAGGATAGTGGCATTGATGTTACCCGAGTCAACGTTGCTGACTTGGACGCCGTTGATATTCGAGATGTTGACCAACTCAGGCACGGCATCGATCAAGGTTTGGATGGCAACAGCTCCGGCAGTATAGCCGGTTGTTTGAACTCCAGAACCAGCAGAGCCTGCAATAGTGCCGCCTGAAAGATGTTAGAGAATGGATACGAGTATCATGAGGAACCATTGACATACCAGTGGCAAAGATGGTGACATTGCCTAGACTAGCATTGAAACTTGCTGGCGACTGACGGACCTCGAGTTGTGGAATGGTAGGCAGGGCAGCGGCATGGCTGAATGAGCCGAGCGCAGCGAGAAGGGATAGAGTAGTGAGCATGTTGTCCAACAGCGGTATGCCTTTCTTTGAGAACGAGGGTAGAAAGGTAGTTGAGCGAGAGAGAATGGAATGAGAGTGAAATGGAGAGGGCTGCTGCTTGATCAAGAAGACTCACGACAAACCCATGGTTTATATAGCTTTGGATCTGAGGCTTTTAATCCCAATGATACTAACCGGAAAGCATGCTGGAAGCACAAGACGGTCCACTATCGGCAAAGACTTTACACATAGTCGCTCTATCATACTCGATTGTGACTCGATCGCAGCAAGCGGACAGGCTTAGCGAGTGAGTTTAACAATGTCCGAGTTTTGGAGGGGTAATAGTTATCGGGCACGGATTCTGACAGAGATTCTGTTACCCCTTCCAAACTACCAAAGTGGATGTAACGCACGCCTATCACGATACCAATGAAGTTGGGATCTTGGCTTTGACCCCAGCGGGCCTTGGGGTCGACTGGGCGCCCCAGATCCCGGGTCGTAGATGTGGTGAAGACATGGACAGTGCAGCGATATCGCTTCCGAAAGCTGCCGACAATGACTGTGGAAGGAGTGTTGATAAGGAAGTATGAGAAGGTTGGGTGAACAAGGAAGGTCAAGGCGTGAAGAGCAGAGGTTCGACACAGCCGCACGACCAATGCCAACTTAGCCGGCCAAGAGATAGGCGTGCATCGCGGGTTGGCTGGTGGAGAAGAAGCACAATGATGGCTGATGATAAGGTGCGATAAAGAATCGAGACGGCTGGACTCAAGAACATCTCCGAGAGAAAGACATTGCTGTGACGGTCAACTTCACGCTTCAGATGTTGTACCCGAAAGACTTGCACGACATGGTCACGTTTGCACACATGATGAAAGATGGAAAAAAAAAGACGTGAGTTTCATGAGGCGATTCATTGCGGCCTACGGATATATTGAAGCACTGTATGCCAGTGCCAGACAACAATGAATCCATTCCCAAACTTTTGTTGACCGTAGCATCTTCGAGTACATGTCCCGCTTACTTGAGGGGGATGAAACGGGAAGAGTGGGTAGCACCAATACCGGGGCGACCGTGCTTGACGGGCTTGCTGGAGGGCTGTTAGAGAGCTGGTCGCGGCTGATGACTCAAACGGAGCAACTTACTATGAGATGGAGAATTCACCAAGGTAGTGACCGACCATCTCGGCCTTGACTTCGACCTGGTTGAACTCCTTACCGGAGTAGACACCGACGACGGAACCGATCATCTCGGGGACAATGATCATGTCACGGAGGTGGGTCTTGACGAGGTCGGGCTTCTCGTTGGGCTTGGCCTCCTGCTTTGCCTTGCGGAGCTTCTTGATCAGACCCATGGGCTTGCGCTTGAGACCACGGTTGAAGCGTCTGCGGGCACGGGCGTGGACGACATCGCGGAGCTGCTCG
>SWBJ01000345.1:0-53435 GCA_024195555.1 Aureobasidium sp. EXF-12298
GAGTGGTCTGGTTACCGATATCGTTAGAGTATTGAACATCGTAACCGCAACCAAGAGTGTAGTTAACAGTGTTGTAATCAATCAGAGCATCGCCGGCCTTGCCAAGAGATGCACAAGAAGCGCCGGTGCCGGTGGGTGCGGCAGACCAAGTGACACTGGTCAGACCCTTATCTTGGGGATAGAGAGCATATCCGTACGAGTTGGTCAGATTGTAGACGGTACCATCGCTGCCCTTTGCGGTTCTGTAGGTGTCGTAGTTTTGGGCATCCGAAGTGCTGAACAAATAACATCCCATCATCTGCGACTGTCCATTCAACGTCAAGTTGAAGATGTTGAAGTAGTTGCAAGGTGAGTAGGTCGAAGCCTTGTTGCTCTGAGCAGTCGACTTCGACTTTGCTGTATAGGCGGTACAAGCAGCGCTGCACTGTGTAACATCGTATGTCGAAAAGTACTGCTGAGCCAAGTAGATACCGCTGCTGTAAGCAACCGCATCAAGAGCATTGGGACCTTGGAACGACGAAACGGAAGCGGGAGCAGGGTTGAGGTTGTAGCCATTAGATCCTTGGATGACAACCATGAAGTCCTTACGGTACTGGCCGATGTTGGTGGCAGTCGAAGCATCGACGGAGCTGCCGTAGAGTGCGCAAGTGATGGTCGCAGCAGCGTTGGGACTCGGGCAAGAGTCATCGGGAATGAAGACAGGCGTGCGCTCGAAGTAAATGTTGAAAGCATTGCAGTCAGCGCGGGCATTGCAGTAGGCAGCACATGCGCTAGTGTTATAGGAAGAGAGCTGTTGGTAGCCGAGATAGTTCGGTGCGAAAAGACCACCGAACTGTCCAGTGAAGCTAGTGCTGTAACCGGCGGGAGGATACCATTGTGCAGCAGACAAGGCAGCCAGGGTTGAGTCAACCAAGAATTGAGTGGGTGTGTTGGGGTTAGGGGCGTAGTTGTAGAGGATTGAATTTGGGTTGGAGCAAGTAGTAGCTGTTGCACGCTTGACTTTGGTTGAGCTTGACTTGGTAGAGGTTGACGTAGATCGCTTGCTGGAAGTTGAAGTGACCTTCTTGACCGAAGTGCTGACCTTGGCCGAAGATGAGGAAGCCTTCTTTGTTGAAGTAGCCATCTTGGATGAGGAAGATGACTTTTTGCTGCTGGAAACAGATGCTTTGCCCTTATTAACAGTGGCTGACTTCAAGAAGCCTGCAACATAGTTCTTGCCAGCAGCGATGGCGCTGCCAGCTGAATTCTTCATCCAACACGTGCCTGAGCCGCTTCCGTTATCACCACCGACATACGAGAAAGCAACACATCCAGAGGTGGTATCGCAAATAGTCATACAATCAGTGTAGGAGTTGGTGGCCGACTTGCTGGTGAATGAGCCGACATTGGTATCCGAGGAACACTTGATGGTGTACACCTTGCCCTTGGAGTCGGTGATATCCTTGTTGTTGACAGCAGGGCAAAGGTTGGTCGCAGCAGCGGAAGATGAAGAAGTCTTACTGCTGGTGGAGGATGATGACTGTTTCGTCGAGCTGGTGGCCTTTTGTGTGCTCAAGGTCGTGGGTGCTTTTACCGAAGAAGATGACTTGCTCGATGACTTGCTGGAGCTGCTCTGTGCACTACTCGATGACTGCCTGGAAGAGGCAGCCGATGTTTTGGATGCGCTGCTTGACTTGGCAGAGCTCGATGACTTGGAGCTGCTACTAGCCTTGGCAGAGCTTGACGACTTCTGAGAAGAAGAAGAAGACGACCCCGAAGGCACCATAGTTGCAGCATGGCGAGAACTTAAGACCGAGACGATGGAGGAGGCAGTCGAGGCTGTGTTGACTGACGATGTGGATGATCCGGTGTTACTGGCCGACTTCAATTGCGGCTTAACCGAGTAGACTTTGCCGAAGTCAACATCCTGCGCTTCGGCAAGAGCAGACAAACCCACAAAGAGCGGGATGGCGGTGTCGATGAAACGCATTTTGGGTTGTTGGAGATTGCTAGGAGATCGCACCGTACGGGGGTACTGTATGGCGAAGCATAGTTATATATGAGGCGAGTTGACCAGAACGCCCGAATGTTTCAGCGAAAAAATTGATAGTGAAAGCCGTCCCCACCGGTTCTGGTATCGCATCGTCGGTGAATCAGTAGATCGTTTGCTGATCACGTACTAAACCACTTGGCTGGGTAGATGCTATGATGCCAGAGAAGAGGTTCGGGCATGTTGACGTTGTGATCTAGAAGACCGTTAGGCCGTGGCGTCGGATTTTTCATATCACCGTTATGCTTTACACAACGTCCTGCTGTTTAAAGGTAGTAGGGTCTTAGACTTGTGTCATTTGCTAAGAGTATAGCACAGCCTACCTTTGCTGTTCAGCATGTACCGGGGTTGTAGTAAAATGCAGAATCATTGCGTCGACTCAATACAAATCTAAATACGGATATCACTTTTCGTACCTTCAAGCGCAGCCAGACCAACCACGTACAAGGGTTCGAATCCAGAGGAGACGGTTCAGATAACTTCGGCAAACAGAGTTTGTTCCCCAGGTTACCTGCCTTCTGGCCCTGCAGTTCCCCACAAGGGGTCTGATTCTGGAAGATGAAGTCTGCCCGACGTCTAGAGCAGTAAAACCGTTAGAAGGATCCTGTGGTAAGGGCTTCTTCGGCATACGGCATTACAATGGCCGAATCGTAGAACTGTCGATCGCAAGACGAACAGAGTCGCTCACGATCCACAATTGCATGAACCCGTCCGTGTACAATACCGAATTGGAGAGCGGTTGGGATTCGGCGTCTGGTATTTGTCCTGCATGGCGTCCCATTAGACGTGATAGAGCATCGATATCGATTGGCACTGTCGTGGCGTGCAGTTCCAATTTGCTTGTCTTCGGCACGTATCTAGGCGTGCATCACGCCAACTTGCACGCGGATTTCGACTTCAACAGCAAAAGACATGTCCATGCGTCTGCAACATAAGAGTGCGAAGAATGGTCGAAAGCCATCGTCGCTACGCTGTTCTTACAGAGCATTGTCGGTCGAGTCCTGTGTCATCTTGCCATCCTGATCCATCTCTTGACGTTGTTCCAGCGCTAGTTGCGATGGATCTGGTCGGCCGGCTTGCGAGCGGAACGCAATGGAGACGGGAAAGTCGAGAGCGGGAGAGGCTCGATGCGTGTATATGCTTCAAACTGCTTTCTCGTGTCGCACGACGCCTCTATCACATTTAACGGTCAGATGCTTTCGCACGTAAGCATTGGCGTCCGGCTGTCGGCGATGCTCGAACATGCTTGTAATGCTCGTGAAGCGTTCTGCCGACGTGCAAGTACCAATCGCTTGTATATCAGGAGAGGGGAGCCCTTGAAGTTGCGCTTTCCAGTTTGCGAACGAGGAGATTAATGCCAAGACCCCGAATCTGATCACATGACATTCCACAGTCGAGTCGTGAAGCTGCTTACCTGCCTTGCCTGCGCAGACTTGCTTTATATCATCTCCGACACAACGAATACATCTGACCAAAGAGCCATCGCAAGTTGAAGTACTTTGTCATTTCAACGCCTCCCCAGATTCACCTCGACGTCATTAGTTTCAAATCTCCCTCTGCCTCGAAGGAGTTTTGTTCTCACAACCTTGCGGCTACGGAGTACAGCATCGAACACAATTCAAAATCGTCAGCACTGATGCGACATCCTATCCAGGAAGTCTAGAGTGTCTGGAGGATCTTTGAATTTGCGACATGCGCGGTTTGACGTCTCGGTGTCGGCACGACGCACAGAACAAGGCACTTTCCGTCCTGTCACCTGCGAACGAGTCCAACGGTCAAGATATAAAGTTTGGCAAGTAGTTAACCAGCAGCAGATGAGGTCGCATACTCTCACATGTCAACACGTGGTAGGTGGTGGCCCCTAGAGTTCTAGAGCAATTGCGCGCTGTTCTGTAATCGCCCTATCTCGCTCTAGCAGCGAGTTCTGGATGGCATCTGCTTAGGCTTCAGCCTTCAACGGGGGAGCCTACTCCAGATAACACGGCGGCTCTGACCGGATCGCTCACAATTATCAAGCACGCAAGTAAACCTACTTATGGACTCAGTGGAGCTGCACAGCTACGAATCCACATGATTGTTCAACGAGTTCGATGCCGGCACATGCATAATTTAACACTATTGCTGCTTCTTTTGCATCTCGCTCCACTCACCGACGACACCCTTGTAGTCCTCCGGTCCATACGCCTCAAAGATCTCACTCATCCATCCTCCTTTCCTTCCTTCTTTGATCCCCAAATCTCTCATCAACATGTCCAGGTAGGGCACAGCATCAAACACAAAGTCCGGAAATCTGGCTCCATACCCACAAGCATACCTCCATCTTCCGAACCTTGAGTGTAGCAGGGCGGTCTTCCCGGCTTCAAGGGTTGAGGAAGGCAGACGCGAAAGACTGTTGGAGAGGTACGCGGTTATCCATAGTGCTTGAAGGTAAGCGCAGAGGGGCGTGGAAATTGTAGTTATCATGCCTGCGAAAGCGATGTCGTTGCCCTCTAGCATGTGCTTGGGTGGTGCCATGAAGCGGTATAGAGTGAAGGGCTGAGTCGTGTCGTCGGCGGAAGTGTCGCCACCGGGAATAGGCGTCTTGGGCTGCTCTCGCAGCTTCGGGAAGCGAGACAAGACCTCTGCGTCAGCTGCCGCGATGTCTTTTTGCGAGAACATCTGCGTCGCGTTACTAGGCAGCCCGAGCTCCGCATCCATACCTTCAGGAGAAAACTTGATCGGCGGACGTGCTTTCCACCCAGTCGCGCAAACAACAGCATCAGTAACCAACTCCGTTCCGTCACTGAGCCTCACAACACCCTCTCCCAACTCATCAACATCAGCCAAAAACACTTTGACTTTCCCCTCCCTCACCAACTCCAAAAAATCACCTTCGAAATTCAAGATCCCCAATCCACTCCCCGTCCAAAAAGCCGAATGTCTAGGCTTCAATTTCATCGTCTCCGGATGCCTATCCCACCCCATCAACGCATTAGCATCGGAAGAAAGAACCCACCAAAACGCATCCACCGCCTTCCTGCCCAACCACGACGTATGCAAAAACTTTCGAATCGCAGAAAAACCATCTTCATCGCCCCATATGCAGGGGGAAAGCCAGGTTAGGAAGCGGCGATGGACTAGTTTTTCCAACCATGCTTTGAAGGGTGTTACGTAGGGTGGTGCCATCCAAGTTGGTCCTTGGCCTGAGGAGCGAATGACGAGGTTTACAGGTACGTCGCGGGAAGCGCAGGCGTATGCGACATCCCAGGCTGATTTTGAGCCGCCGAGGACGGTCACAGAGGTGGACTTGTTGAAGAGATGGGAAGTGTACTTGTTGAAGTCGCGGGAGTGGATTAAGAGACCGTTGGATTTTGTGAAGAGTTCTGCGCCGGTGAAGGAAGGGATGAAAGGTTCGGAGGTTAGACCGTTGGCTACGACAAGCTTTCTCGTGGATAGTGTGGCCAGGTTGGATGAGTCGGTGGTCAAAGTCCATCCTTCTCCATTCGAATTCCTAGAGGCTTCAAGCACTTTGGTCTCGAATTGGATGCGCGCGTAAACTCCAGTCTTTTTCGCATAGTCGCTGAGATAGCGATGAATCACATGTCCAGGAATGTGTTCGCCAGGCTTGACTCCGTAGGTCTCCGTGTCCATGGGAAAGTCCGGGTATTCGTATGTACCGAGCATATTATTGGACTTCAAATCCGGATATTGGCGCTCTTCACTCCATACTCCACCGACAGTCGACTGAGCCTCGAGAACGAGGATTGTAGCATCGGGGTTAACTTGAAGATACGTGGCAGCGACAGCAAGGCCATACCAACCTGATGAAATTCAGTTGGTGTTTGCGCAATGTTGAGAGTGCTGCGTTGGCTTACCTGCTCCAATGACCACCAGATCGTAAGTGCTCTGCATGTCTGGTTCAATACAAGAGGTAGTCTCCGATTTTCTGTGACAATGGGAGGAAGACAAAGAAAGACAACGACTTTCTTCGAGAAAATAGGAGGATTCTTGAAGGATTCGCGATTATATTGACCTGCATATGCTTGGCCGTAACGTTCCCGCCACGTTAATCACAGCTGTCACCCTACGACTATCGCAGCTTTTCAGATGGCCACAAGGTACTCAAAGACTCTTGACCAGCTTTTGTTCTGCACTTCTTCAGATGCGAACAGATGAGAAGTGAAGGTAGAATGACTGCGAGTTCATGATAACTTTTGGTAAAAGACCCCTGATCGGCACCTGCCAAGACTCGGCTAAAATTACTAGTCTTCCTACGGTGCTGCATCAGACAGCAATGGGAACCGGTGAGTCGCCGGCGACGTGTTCCGATTATAATCGGCCAATCATGGCCTTGGGGAGTGGGTGTTGTTCTCACTCCGAGTCATCAAATCCAGCAGCTCCACGACTTTCCTGCACAAACTCTCCAAGATCCTTCAAGAACGCCTCAGTCTGCTCAACAGCAGCAAAATGTCCGCCCTTCTCGTGAGCACGGAAGAAGCTCAGATTACCTGTAGTTGCGGCCCATGATCTGGGAACTGGGTACAACTCATGAGGGTAGTAAGAATAGCCGAACGGCTTCGAGGCGGGGATCTTGTACTTGGCCATGTTGTGCGGGTTGCCGTTGACGCCGGGCGTGTAGAACTACGAAGAAATTGTTGGTGTTGGAGTCGAGGATTAGATTAGTAGTCACTTACGATGCGGTATGGCCAGAGACATGTGGCAGCACATTGAGTGAGCCAGTATAGACTGACGGACTCAAGTATCAGGGACATAGGTGGGTCTTCTTCAGTCCAAGCGAGGTATTTTTCACCGATCCTAGATTTTGATGAGTGCTGAGCATGCCAAAAAGATTCATAAAAGTTACCAAGCTAGCAAAGCGACAGGGTTACTTGAGAGCACGAAACCGATTGTGCTCGGCTTTGTGGCATGTTGAACGGCGTACGAAATGCCCGTCCTGAGGAACTCGCGTCCCCTCTGCAGACCTTCCTCCTCGGCCGCAGAGCAGTCCATGTTGCTTACGTCATCAGGGCAGTCTTCCATGATGCAAAAGTTGACTTGTCTTGTCAGTATTACAATAGTTAGTTTTGTCCTGCAACTTACTGTGGATAGCTGTGACTATTAGCATGGCTCCGAAAGTAGTTGCATATCACCTACCTTTGCACGTATCATGCTTCACAGCCATGACTCTGGCGATCTTACTTCCAACATCTCCACCCTGCACCATGTATCCATTGTCGAAGCCCAGGTTGAGCATGAGCTGATTCATCACCCTTGCGACATCCTCAATTCCGAATTCATTGTCGACAGGAGGAGGGCTTGAGAAAGCGTAACCTGGGAGAGATGGTACGATGAGGTGATACGGTAGATCGTCGGCCAGGTATCTCTTGCGTAACTTGTCCAGAGTAGGAAGAAACTCCAGAAAGCTGCCTGGCCAGCCATGAAGCAACATCAGAGGTAGAGCATCTTTCTTCTTCGAAAACATGGCCACGAAATGGGTATGGAAGTTACCGACCTTGTCGTCGATGTTCATATGGAAGTGATCAAAGGTGTTCATGTATACTTCATGCTTACGCCTGAACATGATTGAGATAGAGCTGTTTTGACGAACGGTTCAACACTCACCAGTCGAACGTGTCTCTCCACTCTTTAATAGCCTTCAGAAGCCAGTCGTGTCGTATGCCAAATTTGCGGTCCGCATCTGGCAGACTACTTTCGTAGATCTGACTTGCGATGGGTGTGATGCGTAGCAGTGCTTTGAGCTGCTCGAGACTGTCATCCGAGATACGAACTGTGAAGGGCGTGACACTGGAGTTCGCGCTGGGGAGGGTAACTGAAGAGGTCATGTTGACTTGTTACAATCTTCGGGAGTCTGGGGGCGATGTTGTTGCTTTATGTAGAACGGATATACTCGATGTTGCGAGCTGCTGTTTGGAGCGACCCCGTTTGTTTGACGCAAGCAACCGTGGAAGGCACGGCGACCGGATCTTGGTGTAGTCAAGTCGCGACTTCCTTACCAATGGATTTGTTTGCGAACGCAACATTAGTGCTTACGCTGGAGCTACAGCATGACGCAGAGCAATTTCACCGTAATCTCTCACAATCACATTCTCAACCCAACAGTCTTTACAGTCTCTCGCAAATTCTTCAGAGATGTCTTCCGCAGCCATGCTTGTCGGACCCTAATCGCCAATTTTCAATCACCTATCGGCCTCCAGCAACCCAGTAGCTCGAGGTTTCAGGATTAGTGTCGCGTTCGCAAAGCAACTTCGTAGCAAAAAAATGGAGATTGTTGCAGTTGGTTGCCTCAATCATCTTGTCGTTGTCTATACATGTGGTGCAAGCAGACGCGGAAAGCGGAGGTTGAAGAGCTAGGTAGGTATCTTCTCAGACAAGATCGGCGAACTATGGCTGAGTAAGCTGAGAAGGCTTGGCCGGCCGGTATAGCCGTCGTATTCCCGCAAGAACATCATCATCCCAATCCCGCTCCTCTAGAAGCCAATCATCACTGTTCTTCTTCTGGCCGGGCTATGCAATGCTCCGCGGAAGGATTGCACCATGTTCCAGCGCTGGCTTATAAAAAGACCAGTCGCGCATGATGAGGCGACTTGAAATGACATCGACCGCAATGGATCGTCAAGGGGAGAAAGCATCTGCGCTGGCAACAATCAAGAACTTTCGCGATATCTCAAGCTTGATCAAGACAGTTAAGCCAGAATTTTTGTTCAGAAGCGCTCACATTGGTATGTGTCATGCGCGTGTTGTCGTCAACACTTGATAGCTAAACTTGCATCGCAGACGATGCGTCTCCGGAGGACCTGGACGCTCTGCGTGAGCAATATCGCATACGCTCCATCATTGATTTGAGAGGCATGTAAGTTACATCCCGCTCAAGTTATCCTAGGTGTATATTGACGTTATGAAGGCAGCCATGGCCTATGATCAGTACGGTGCTGCTGCCCGGCAAACAAGACACCGACTTTGCGCTACAATATCCAGAGAAGATAGCTTATACCAGTATACTTGGCCTCAACAACCACTATATCGACTTATGTGGTCCACAATTTGGCAAACTTGTGCTCAGTCAGACTGGTCTGTGGGAGAGGACCAAAGGCTTTGCTCACATTGCCATTTCACCAGCGACCGGTATTAAAAGCTGGCAGAAAGTTACCAGTGCGAAGTTGTCCAAGGACCGCATGTTTACGCCTAAAGCAATCATCGACCATTCGTTTCCACAGGTCAGAGCTGTGTTCAAGATATTGGCAAATCCATCATCATATCCTATCTTGATCTTGAACAAGTGGGGCAGTGAGATGGTATCTTTGATAGTTTCCATGACTATGCTTCTACTCCATGCGGATCGGCAAAGCATATATCTCGACTATGCGCAGACCTACCAGGCACTATCAGGAGTCAAACAACAACGACTGAAAGAGCTCAGAGCCGCATCCTACTCCGACGATTGGGCCGAGCCACTACCGAATTATGTCAATGCTCTGGAACAACATCTCGAAGTGAAACACGGCGGCATCGAACAGTATCTACTGACACTTGGCCTCAGCCGATCTGAAGTTCAAAGCATCAAGGCCATCTTGCTTTCCGGCTCGAGGCTGTCAGAGAAGAACGGGTGGCTGATTGACGTATGATCGTTTCTTGCGGTGTCAACACAACCACGCTCCATGACGTTGAAGCACGAGCGGCCAAGTGCATGAAAAAATCGCAATGTCTGATCTTGCCTTTGCGGCTAGCTTGTAGCCCTGTACTGTGTACACAAGGCAGCGACGCGATGACCCTCACCCGGCTTGGCAGATCACGGCGTCAAAGGCTTGATATAGCGCTACTGCTGCCTAAACATTTCGTATCACAACTCCTTCGATAACTCGACTCGTGCCCATCTCGACTGCAGCACAGTCCCCCCTGCGTACCTATCTTACCCGAAGAGATGGGAATCACCCCTACACCATGACTTTTTCCAGCAACACAAGTTTGCTGTATGATGCAGCTTCCAAAAATCGATTAGATGAGATTGAGGAACTGGTTACCACTGGCATCGACCTGAACGCGTCGACCGGCAATGACGGAGATGAAGGTACAGCCCTGTATACCGCATCAAGCAAAGGCCATCTCGAGACAGTAAAACTCCTCCTTTCCCACGGCGCAGACCCAAATGCTCGTGGGGGTCGATTCGTCAACGCGCTGCAAGTAGCCTCAATCCACAACACTCCAACCCACACGGAAATAGCAGAACTACTCATCTCTCAAGGCGCAGACGTTAACGCTCAAGGCGGAAGCTTTGGAAACGCGCTTCAAGCGGCTGCTACCACGCCAACGAATAAAGAGCTTGTCCGAATACTGCTCGAGCATGGCGCGGACCCTAATACCTCCCACGGCATGTTTGGACACGCCTTACAAGCTGCTGCTGATGGAGAGGGGAATGACGATATCATCGAATTACTTATAGACCACTACGGAGCAGATGTCAATCTCATCGGGGGCACTTATGGCACTGCACTGCAAGTCGCCTCGGAAGCAGGGTTTGAAAGTACAGTTTCGCTATTGTTGTCAAAAGGTGCAGACCCAAATGCACCTGTTGCTGGGTTCCATGGTACTGCATTGCAAGCGGCGGCGTATAGAGGGTTTGGGAGGATTGTCGAGATCTTGCTCGAGCATGGCGCTGATGTGGATACTCAGGGTGGTGCAAGTGGGAACGCGATTCAAGCTGCGATGGAGGGATATGATGGACCGAATTTGGAACTTGCTCGGTTTCTTCAGAGCAAGAGTACGTCTGCAGGCAGGGTCGAGGCGTCCAGCATATCGTAGACCTCTTGAAAGCTTCTTGATTGTGTAGTTATATCGTTCACTCTCGCGATAGCCTAGACTTCGTTGAGTTGGAACTTCAGACTCGTATTATGTATGACAAATGTCTTTGTCTTTGCTGCAAAATCTTGCAAACATTCGGCAATCGCACATGATGACGCTGAGGACGGACAATGCAATAGAACAATCCGTTGTATCGATCTGAGGTCCTCCACTTTGATCTGTGTAACACTCGAATAATCGACTGTAGGGTCGTCTATGCTTCCCCTGATGAAAATTATTCGGGGTAGCCATGAGACGCTCTTTTTGTGTGCTCGTGCTCGGCTTCATTGACACTCTCATGCGCACCGGCAACGGTGTCCATATCAATGTTGGAGAGACTCAGCAATCTCTCGTGAGCGTCCAGATCTCCATTCCCATCGATAGCTGTGTGATCGATATGCTGCAATTCGATCGACTTGCCAGCATATCCCCCAAGAAATCTCTGGTGTTTTGCCTTGTCTTCTTTTAGAGCATCAACCACTTCGGTATCCACCATTTCGATACCCCATCTCTCATTGCCAGCAGAATCTATGAACGGACCCATCCTCACTCTTTGCTGTGCTGCAAGAGGTGATGTTTTTGAGAATAAGGCTTGATACCATGGCTTCGACGGCGGTGCGCTTTCCAACCAAGCTGAGAGTCGATCGCTCGCATAGACCCAGCCGAGTATGCTGGCCAAGGTGTTGACATCCCTAGGAATCGCTTTGTACTTGTGGCGGTTCGTGGTATACATGATGATGGTGACGAAAATCAAGAAGACCAGGATCGACATACTCATAATGGCTGCGACTGGTGACATGAGTAATTGGTCGGTCGGCACACTGATTGTGACGTCGATCTTAGACGGAACGTCCTTCTCGTATACATATCCCGTCCAATCAGCGTCCCAAGTGATGTTCCAGTTTGCAAAGTGTTTGAAGAAGATGCCAAATGTCGTACTGGCATGTTCCGCAAGTGTTTCAGGATCCAGAAGTGCTTCTTGGATGTCGTTGGCAAGATGCAACATGGAGTAAGACATGAGATCGACATTGAGTCCAGGGTCTTGGAATCGGAACCAAGCTCCTTGTTGACCGGAGTTGATGACAGCGTCCCAGAATAGATAGCCCCAGCTTGATTGGGTTCAGCAAAGGTCATTCTAGTGCACTCAAGACACTCACCTAGCATTCACTCGCACCGCGTCTTCGAAAGAGGGATATGTTCCGTCATCATCCCACGTGGTTGTGTCACGAGTGATATTCTTCTGACTGTAAGGCCACAACCAAGCTTCACTTACATTGCGCAATGTGCCGATTATCTCGTACTCGTATACAACACCGGTCTCAATGTCGATTGTGACGAGTGACTTCGCTGCCTCAATCCGCGGCTTACAGCTGACAGCGCTCATCTGTGGTGCCTGTTGCCATACAAATAACTCTTGTTGTGAGTCATCATTTGGTGTGTAAAGACCTTGAATTGGACGACCGTGAATCCAGGTGGATGTTAGCTCCGGTCCATAAGCGTTCGACCAATATCCAACGACAGCGTCACCAATCTGTCCCATTGAGTCGTTAGCGCAACAATTTATCGATTGCAGATCGAGTGTAGCACTGGAGAAATTCTTCAATGTATAGCCAAGATCCAGTATCAATGGACGGTTGGTATCATTCCACAAGGAGACACCATTGCTTATCGGGCTGTGCAAGAAGTCGAGCTCTGTAAGCCACAAAGGTGGGTCAGACGTGTAGTTCAGGGAATGGCAATCCAGAGAGGCCTTCAATCCTGTCGTTTGAAGTGTCAGGTTACGGATTTGCGTGTTGTTGTTCAATGCACCTCTAGCATATCGAATGTCATTGTCGATGCCGGACAGATCTAGGGGAAGGAAATTCCAGGTGTCTTTGCTCCATGCTGGGGTGACTCCATGTTGCGTGATCTCAGTAGTCGCACTGTAAAGCCAGTTCTGCAGAGAAACATCGTAAAGCTTAGGTATGAAAAGACCCCGAGTATCATTCGAGCTTAGAAGGGTATGATTCCTTCCGCTCATACCTGACTCGCTTGGAGCGGTCCGAATCTTCAGGCCACGGGATAGATCAGCCACACGGCTGGTATCTCTCAGTTCTCTGTACCAAAGAGCAGACATGCTAACCGTAACTTGGAATGTCAGCAAGATACCGCTTGTCGTGGAGATTCCGAAGAACTTACAAGCTTCACTCGCAAAAGTTCCGACACCTAAAAGTGCAAGCAACCAGTGCGAAGATTTCAAAGCCTTCAGAGAGACCAATGCAGTAGGTGTATTATGGTACTCAACCGATATAGATTCGGAAAGTTTTGCCGGTCTTCCCATCATCGCGACAAAAGGCTGGTATTTTTGAACAGAATCTGTGACCATCGCGAACCATAGCTTAGCGCCGATAGCCAAAAAGGTTGGAACGATTGTATAAGGTGCAAGAGTCGCGGTCGTTTGCGCCATGTGCAGCTGTAGTTGATAGGCAACAGACGTCTGATAGAAACCCGTACTGGAAGAGAGACGGTACAGCACTGCAAGACCTGCAAGAAGGGAGAACAGGAAAGACGTCAACAACGCACCGACTGGTAGTCTAACGACTGCCGGTCGTGCGTCATGAATTGCCGGAAGCTGTTCAGCTGCCTGAGTGTTAATGTTGTTTCCTGTGTAGAAATGCCGACACGTACCCTCGATTAGCCTTTTGTCTGAATTACTCATGACAAAGATCTGGCCTCTGGTAACGCCGAGCACGCAACCTTTTAACCCGGACGACAAGGTTTCTTGCGATAGCTTATCTGAATTGCATAACAACTCCCTCAGAACAGAATCTCCTAAAATCAAGGCAGCAGTAGACTCAATCTTCCCGGGTTCTTGGCTTAGATTCAGGGGCCTTCGCTCAAGACGTGTTAGATACGCGACTCCCGAGATCAGAAGTCCGGAGCAGAGCAGCAAGACGGCAAGTGGGAAGCCGACGTCTTCACTAGCTATGATCCTAGCTTTTGTAACAGTCACTTTCGCATCTGGGATGGCAAACTCTCGGTCTACGCTTTGCGTCCAACTTTCCAGTAACTTTTCTCCAAAAAATTGTTGGAACATCGCTTTCATGTCAGGTAGCAGGCTTGTCAGGTTCTGTAGTTTGCGAGGGTCTTCGTTGTAGCGATGGCCAGCAGCGATGGCTGAGAGAGGGCCGCCATACCAAGGTCCGTCAGCGTTGCTGTAAAGTGGACCAGGGTTACGCCCAAATCTTTCCGACCATCCAGAGGCAAAGAGCGCTTGCTCTATTGAAGACGGATTGAGAGCTTCTTCGGAAAGTGGTCTGCGAGTGCGGTAGTAGTCGTCTACGTCAAACATGACCGTCACGGAAGTTTGGTTGATCGCCACTGTTGCATCTACCTTGGATGAGAAGTATTTGCTTGAACAAAGCAGTAGTTCCGCATCGAATCGTGGGGTCTTGGCAGTATACGGATCACCGACCACCATATCCAGAGCTGTACCAACGAGGACCATGCTGCGGCCGGCGCAAGTCTCAACACTTGCATCTTGTGTTTGCATATCTGATGAAAGATCCCGATATGGGGAGGGAGCCCACCAACCTCCGCCCTCAGATAGAACCTTGTTGTAACCAGGAATGGCCGAGAAGACGATTGAGCATCCGTCCTTCGAAGAAGCCTCAAAAGTCAAATTAGCCAACAGTTCACCGAACATGTCTCGGTAGGTAACATTGCCGGTCATGGTCAAAGACATTGGAGCACAATCCAATTCTGCTTGGTACACATTGGTCTGACTTGACCAATTCTGCGCGGCAAACCCTTCGAATACCGGGCCTAAAGGAGGATTGTCGAGGGCAGAAGGCCAGAAAGGAACAATTGCATGGTCGGTCGACAACCAAGCTGAAGTCGGCTCGTTGAGTAATGCTGCGATAGTCGTTCGAAACACAATCAGGTCAGATGAATTGGGCGTTACCCCAGGGTCTGAAAACCTGAGTGTGCTGAAACTGGTGGCAGTCGTGAAGCGAATTGTGACTGGCGACAAAAGTATTGCTGACAGCGGAGACACGACAAGCAGGGCGGCAATATTAACCACAGAAGCGCAAAGAAGAGACCAGCTGCGGATTCCGTTGTTTTTGTTCTTGCTCCATGCGTCAGCTGGGTCGTTCCACCAAGCTCTAGAAGGCAAGCATATCGTATGAACTGCAGATGCTCCTTTTGGATTTGACAATCGAGCGAAGCATTCAGTCCGACGCACATCGTTGACCAGGGTAGCAACTAGTGACGAATAAATAGTTGCGATCAGAGTTGGCAAAAATCTCCATTCAAAGAATCTCGTAGCTGAGTCGTCATTGTCGCCAAGCCCCTGGTTTTTGAAGGAGGTGATGGTCAGATAGAACACAAGAGCACTCAGTAAGACAGAGGTTCCGGTGAGAAAAGCAAGGTAGGGTAACCTAAGAGTAAGTGGAAGCCAGTCATCGAATTTCTGTGGCCCAAATACGGCTGCCGCCTCTCGTTCGCTGGAAGGATTTTCATCGCTGTATTCGTTCTCTGTTTCGCGTTCAAGATACAATCGACTCTCTGGCTCGTAGTTCGACTGTGCTATGGATTTTGGCGGTGTGTAGCTGTCGCCGTCCTCATACGCGGTCATTCTGTAGAGGAAGGTGGCTTGTTCTTTATCCTGTCGAGCGGGGATCTGAACGTGATGTGTGGGCTCATCATCAAGGTATAAGAATGCGACACATGGTATCAGTTCCTAGATGCAGAGCTAATCTCACATTGATGAAGAGGCTGAGGCCAAGGCTGAGCTTCTGTGCGCTGCTTGACCGGTGATCCTGCACGACGGCGTAACCATCAATCATTGGCCTGCTCGGACTTAAACAATATTACCTTTGGCTGACACGAAACGGCAGTGTACGTCGTATACAAATGCCGCGCTTGCTTATCAAGATGACGCTTCATCGGACCCATTGGGATCTCGATACTTGGTCATACAATTGTGCTTCGTGAGAGAAATGTCCGGCTGGCGATGAAGCAGGTGAAGGGCAAACAAGACGCGACCGAGGGGCACAAGGCTTGGCCGGACAAAAGTTGACGCTGACCGCCCGGCATTTCGGCTGACAGGATCACAACCCAGTTCCTCCAGCTCGCAACTTCGCCATCCAGTGAATTCGTGTCTCATAAGCACGTAGAGGGTCAAGAGGTGACTGTGTTGTGAAGAAAATAACAAGATGATATGCAATACAATGCTCCTGTTGTACGCCATAGACTGCCACCTCCGTCGAGCGCGACGCGGGTCTCAATAGGCAAGTGCGACCTCGCGAAAGCGATGCCTTGGCTAGCAATGAGCGTCTGCGCCTGCTCACTTTATCTCCCACACAGCGATTCTTTGGTGGAAACTATCTCCATGTGTCGCATTGATCTGAATGGACGTCCAGAGCAGGATTTGGCCATTGTTGCACAGCCAACTACTGAGGGTCACCGGATTCGATCTCTCAGGCACACGATGTGTGATGGCGGCTCACCCTCTCACCCTATGTCTGACCAGCAATAACGTTCTCAGGCTGCCCCTCTGTTAATCATAAATCGCTTGCAGGCACCCGGTCTGCCAACCACACCCAGCCTCCAATTCAGCGGGCTTCTGAGTTAAGTTCGAGTCGAAGCAGCTCCATATCAGGCTCCATTTGATGCATAGCCTAGCCACTCCAGATCATCAACACTACAGAGCTTGCGCTGGGTTTCAGTAAGCTTTCGATCAAAATCGCGTATCCGAATCAAGAGTTGTGGCTAGAATAGCCGCATGGATGAATAATCCTTTGTCAGATCCTGAACGGCTTACATTCCAACCGTATTGCGTATCAGACTTCGACATCGCCGTGGCTTTGTTCGCCACACGTGGCTATACGGTCACCTGGTAACATGCCTTAGCTCTCGTTGCCGGGCATGCCTCAGCACCCCTTGCTTCGTCATTTGTTGTGTTTCAACACTAATCGCCCCACCACCTTTCTACATCAGAAATATAGTTGTCGCTCTTTTGAACCCAGTCATACGTGTATGTCGATAACACCATGGCTCTAGGGATACTTGAGCCTAGGGCGAAGAAAGTACCAGGAACCGCGAATGTGCTGGATCAAGAATGGAAAAGAGATCCGACGTTGAAAAGGGACAAGACTGGCAACATCATTCTGGTCCCGCAACCGAGCGAAGATCCGAACGATCCTCTAGTAAGGCTCACCACTCCTTATGTGCTCAGCAGTGACTAAAATATGGCTGCAGAATTGGCCGTTATGGCAAAGAGACTTGATTCTACTACTTCTTTGTGTCGTCGCCGCTATCGCAACGACAGCTTCACCATTAGTCGCCGCCAACTCCGTCGTCTTGGCTGTCGTTTTCAAAGTCAAGTTCCAAGATGCAGCACTTCTGACCGCATATCATCTCTGTGGTGTTGGAGTTGCTAGTTGGCTCTTCGTACCTCTGGCCAGAGTATGGGGCAAGAGACATGTCTTTCTCTTTGGCGCATTGCTCATGGTGGCTTCTTCAGCCTGGGGTGGTTCAACAGCGGACAACCTAGATTACAGAAGTCTCACCTGGGCTAGAATTGTGCAAGGGGTTGCGCTGGCACCATTCGAGTCGCTGGTGAATGATGTTGTTGGCGATCTCTATTTCGTCCACGAACGAGGCTTCCGCATGGCCTTCACCAACGTCTGCCTCTTTGGCGCTGCTTTTCTCACCCCTGTCTGTGGTACGTATGGACGAGTTACGTTCTGAGAATACACCCACTGATAGATGTTCAAAGTCGGAGTGATAATCACTAGAGACAACCTCGGCTGGCAGTGGTCCTTTTACCTTCTTGCAATATTCATGGCCGCAGGCTTTGTCATGCTCTTCCTCTTCTTTCCCGAAACAACTTATCAGCGACCTCGATATCTCCAGATCGACATCAATGTGGGTCCAGTCCCCTTCCACGACCCGGTTCCACCTCCGCCGAAACACACCTTCCTCCACCGCCTTGCCCCTTTCAGCGGTCGCAAAACAGATGAGAGCTTCTTGAAACTGCTATTTCGACCTTTCCCGCTATTTCTACAACCAGCAGTGGCATGGGGCTGTTTGATGCAAGGCGTCATAATCGGCTGGACCGTTATCGTCGGTGTAATCCTTGCCTTGATTTTTCTCGGCCCACCGCTTTTCTTTACAGAAGAACAAGCCGGGAAAATGTATACCGCTGCGTTCATTGGCTCGATGATCGGTCTGGTTCTTGCAGGCATCTACACCGAACTCGTGACTCGACTACTCATCGTTCGTAACGGAGGTCAATATGAGCCTGAGTTTCGCATCGCACTGGTCTTTCCCACACTGGTCTTCTCTGCAATCGGCTTATATGGCTTCGGTGTTGCATCAGCCAATATCGAGAAATACGGGTGGGTCGTCATCGAAGTCTTCCTGGCCTGCATTACCATCTCCATGGTTATGGGCGCTACAGCATCAGCCCAATATCTCTTGGACGCCCACCGCGATATCGCCATTGAAACATTCACCTGCCTGATCATCTTCAAGAATTTGTTTTCCTTTGTATTGGCGTATTATGCTTATACCTGGGTACTCGACAGAGGATTTGAGAAGATGTTTATCATTTTCGGGAGTATTGAGATCGGAATATGCGCATTGAGCATTCCTATGTATGTGTTTGGGAAGAGGAATAGGGAGTTCTTCTACAGGCATGATATTCTCAAATTGGCTAGGTTGAGGTAAAGTTTTATCTCAAGTCAAAACACATATTGATGAGTAGTAAAAACACAAAATCATCTCAACTTGTGACTTTCATCTTGGCAATTTCTCCTGAGCTCCTTCCCGGTCTCGTGCTGTTTCCATCATCTTCAGTTATCACCAACCACAAAATTCTGTTGGCAATTCTATTGTCTTCCGCATGTATCGCTGCAAAAGTCTTCGCATGTGCGATGCGAGTTTTATCCAAGCGGTTGTCACGAACTTGCTTCTCCAGTGCCATCTCGACTTTCAATTCCGTGAGATGTGCCCTCAGGTCGTGAATTTCGATATGCTCTTTTGCAGACGTGGTGTCCAGATCAAGGTCTAGTGATCTGCGCCTCAATTGCGATTGACATTTCAGTATAGCCTTTTCGAGGTCAAGGATGCGGGCATCATTCTGGTAGCAGAAACTGATATTGTTGTTGGAAATCTTTCTGCGAGAGTTCGAGAGCAGTTTCGTTTGGATTCTGTCGATGAAGGAAGTGGATGTGCTCAGCGCTTTCTCGAAAGAGTTGGTTGGTAAAGCTTGACTAGGCACGTCGAAGCTCAAGGGAGACACATATCAGTCCAGAGTTCTGAGCAGCCCGTCTTGAGGATTCTCCTCGCATTTCTGATGCATGTCAGCGTTGTACTCTATCTTGTCGCACGAGATGGGTGTAGTGCCTACTTCACCCAAGTTGCAGAGAACAAGTCTGTCTTTTCCATCCGTGGTCTTGGATTTTATCGAGCTGATCATTTTCTTCGTGGAAACAATCTTAGCCTTCAGGCCGCTTGGTGTGAACAGCTCTTGATTGATTTTCTGCATGTACTTGCGGACTCGAAGGAAAGTCATCATGGGTGAGGAGCCGATGGCCAACATGCTCGGGTGTGCCACAAAGACGCCGTTGAGACCGTCAATAAAGTCGACGAAAACTTCCTGAGATATAGGATTTTGGATGGACTGAAGAGCTGGAGGGTAACACCGTGCGAAGGGCGAAAGGTGTTTTACGCCGAACAGATTTGAGGTTTCTGGGATTGTGTCAGATAGGAACCGTAAGTGATATATGTTGGGATGTGAATTACGAGGAATAGCTATCGGAAGATGTATCGTAGAAGCCGACTCAGGTCTTGTCTCTTGGAGAGGCAAGTCGTTGGAGGACGGCGTAGGCGATAGTTCGGGAAGGGTGTCGGTGCTGGAAGATTTGTCGAATGAATAAAAGGTTGCAGACGATTGCGCCTGACTGAATTTCGACCGTTCGCGGTATGATCCGATCGCTTTGTCGCTCATAAGGACTTGATAATGTTCGGTCTTGTCATCTTGTAGAGCAAAAGCGCAGTCGAATAAATTCTGCTCCTGGGAACTCATTGCTGAGATTGGGATACGAGTTCTATCTTGCGGAAAGTGAAAGACCATGTACGTTGTGGAGTTCTTCATCTGGCTGGGACGTATGAGCCTCTTTATCTGTTTGAGGGTTTCTGATTTCCAGACAGAGACTCGATGTTTGATGATCGATGCAGAAGTGGGAGGTGTTGAGCGAGAACTTCATCATCTTTTACGCGTACTAGCACAGGATCCAATTATCCAGCTCGAGATGTCTTATCATGGTTTGCAAGATCCTCAGCAATTTGCTTGGGATGTCCATACGATATGTTTCACCCCACTGTGTTGTTGAGACTTTGAGCAAAAGAATACGAGAAATACGGGAATACGCGGATAAGCTGCTTGGATACGCGTAACCTTAAAATACGAGGCTTCGTTGGCCTTGTTACTCTTGAAACCCGGTCAAATTTCACCTAGACCTGGTACCCTTCGCCGAATCAGGCTCACTGTAGAGATCATTATAAGTATCGGAGACATCTAGACGCCAATGTAAACTTCGATTGATTTTTTCCTTCGACCACACTTGCAACTCTTCTTCCAATCCAGCTCACAGACATTATACAATCATGATCGCTAAGCTTGAAGAGGTCAGAAATGCAGGAGTTCTTCTAGACCGGAAGCAAACATCAAGCGATATGGAATTGCCTGAGACTTTGCAAGAAGCTCCACCATCATATGAGGAGTCTGAGAGTGCTGGTTCTGAAAGTGTACAAGACTCTCCAGAGTCGCGTGACGCAAATCCACCAGCAAGGGCATCGTCCGTTGTGTACCCCCTGCTGTCCTACGGCGATCACGTCCAAGCCTCTGTTCCCAGAGCAGATACCGGCCCTTCGAGCCGCTCGTCATCCGACTCCGACACTGCGAGCACACTTTCCGAACCCTCACTCAAAGCTCCCTCCGACCGTCTCAAGACCTCTATCGATAATACAACTGCTATATCCAATGCCATCAACAACCTTCCCAGACTGTACGGTGATATCGACGTGAGAGAGCTATCACACATCACTGGGGTTGCTTCCGGACTCAAAGAAGGAACCAAGGCCCTTGCATATGGCTTTGGCAGTGGCTTTACAGGCATTATCACTCAGCCAATCCGTGATGGAAGAAAAGAAGGGCCCGTTGGATTTGCAAAGGGACTGATACGTGGTTCGCTGGGAGTGGTCATCAAGCCGACTACAGCAGCTATCACATTTGCAAGCTGCTCTGCCAGAGGTCTTTACCATGAGTTGGAGAGGAAGAATGAAAAGGCGAGAGAAAATTCCCACGACACTGGATTCGCTGTATCTTCTGGAAGCTTGGGAGCATGGCATGACGAGAATGGCGCTTTCTTGACATCAAGAGAAGATATATCAGGCATGCACCAGTCGAGGACGGGCATCAAGCACTCTCAGATCCTTGAAAACCGCTCAAGTTGTGTTACCGGCAAACCTGAATATCGAGATCAACAATTGCGACGCGTCTCGACTGTGTCCAGTCTCCCGAACAGATTCATTCGAGAGAGTGTGGCTCAGATGACGGACCAAAGATACTCGGCGGTGGTGGAGCAGGGATCAATGGCAGTGGGCATGACAGCGTCCCAACAGATATTGGTCGAAAGACCGGGCAGGAACGTCTCAAACTAGATATCATTCAAGTCGGAAGTTAGAATAGTGTTATAGCATGAGTATAATACATTTCTTGATCAGTTTTTCACGACTTTTCATAAGGCCTCAAGCCAAAAAGGCATCATAAAGTGACGCACCTCATCGGCGGTTGGTGTCGTAGGTGATGGTGACGGCTTTTTTCGGCGTTCGTTGGCAGCTGCCTACCCAGCTATGCTCAAATTCGTTGACTGCCCAATGCTATCGATAATTGCTGTGCCGCTCTCAAAACAAACAAAAACCGTGCCACATAATCGTTGACATGACCATGATGGCTGAGGAGAATTGCAAATAAGCTCAGGCTGTATGTGTTCAGCTCGAGAGAAAAGGGTCAGTCGGGGCAAATTCGCGACGAACAGAACTAGCGGCTTCCCCGGGTGCTCCTTCCAAATACGCGTATAGAAAGCTTACGAAACCCTCCGTACAGCAAGCTTCAACAATACGTCGTATAACTCTCATAGACCGCAGCAGATATTTCTGACAGTAGATTTCAAATTATCAATGACTGGAGAGAACGATATAAAGCCTGACATGTTCGCCTTGACGAGATGTTGTACAGCATCACTCGACTCAAGCACCACTCGACAATCTTTTCATTCAATTCCTCTTTTCCCGGATCAATCAGACTATCGAAATGGCCCCTCCTGCAAACGACGATGGCTATCAGCTCTGGGAATACTATCCTTCTATGGTCGGAAACATCGTAGTAGCCAGTGTTTTCGGTCTCCTTGCCTTGACGCATTTCGGCCTTGTGATCTTCCGAAAGCAATGGTTTTGCATCCCCTTGGTCGTCGGAGGACTCTGTAAGTCGTTTCCACACTTGCATGTCCTAAGCAGATACTGATTCTCAAACAGTCGAAGTCATCGGCTATGGTGCTCGAGCCTACGCCCGTAGCCATACCACGGATACCCTACCTTACGCCATACAATCACTCTTGATCCTGCTCGCACCCATCCTCTTCGCCGCATCAGTCTACATGTACCTTGGTCGCCTCATTCGCTCTGTGGATGGACAGCGACACTGCCTGATTCCTCTCAAATTCCTCACCAAGGTTTTTGTGGCCGGTGACGTTGCGTGCTTTCTGGCTCAAGGAGCAGGCGGCGGTCTTCTTTCCTCAGCCAAGAAAGCATCGAAAATCAGTCTCGGTCAAAACATCATTCTCGCAGGCCTCATTCTCCAGATCGTCATCTTCTTTGGTTTCCTGGTCGTGGCAATAAATTTCCACATTCGTATGCGAGGACGATCGACAGCTTCACCACGAGGATGGCAAAGAAGACTCCTCGGTCTTTATGTGGTCAGCGTTCTTATCGCTGTGCGTAACATCTTCCGCGCCATTGAATATGGTATGGGTAGTCCGAATTATCTGCTCAGTCATGAGTGGTGCACCTTTGTATTCGACGCTGCTTTGATGATTTTTGTCATGATTATCAGCTTGAGTTGGTATCCTGGTGTATTCGGCAAAGCAAAGACACGCCTATCTGGCCACGAGTTGGAGAATCAGCTGGCATCAGGAGAAGTGACGAGGGAGGTGCTGGGTCCCAAGACATCGACTTCTGGGTGAAGTCCATATCTGTCGTGTTGAAGTGTTAAGAACGTTCTGTTATTTGCTTGTGTCTGGTGTTTGGTCCTGTAGCTCCCGAATGTTGGTCAGGTGATTGCTGTCTCCATAGTTTTCTGAAACCACTGTTACTTGTCTTGTGTTGATATAGCTAACCTCTCCTCTCCACACTGTGAAAGGAAGGGTTCGAATACGACGATATGTCACATCCAAGATCAACATATCGGTACGACTGTGGAGTTTTAGACCTTTGATTGGATTCGCAGTAGCCAGGCCTCGGTATATGGAGCAATTTCCATTGGCACCTGCACGATAAGCTGTAAGCATCAGGATGTTCGATGGAAGTTCGACGACACAAGGTTGAAGACCCGAGTCGCTACGAGACGAGTATTCTGAGAAACATCCCAGGCCACGATAGTCCAATTGAAGAAAGTATTGGCGCAAGGCAGAGATTATGACTCTTTCCATAATCTCTTCCAGCCACATATCGCAGTTGTTTACATGTCTGGTGGCTGTGAGGACGACATGGTTTGGGGACCTGCAAAAGACGCAGATGTGGCTTCCTTCACGGGAAAACCTTTTCCCGAAGCACAGACACCAAGCGAGTTCCAGTGTTGACGACATCTCCAGGTCGACAACACCTCAATCAAACACATCTGCTACAATCAGATCAATCCGGGGTTCGGAAAAACGGGAATAGACACGCGATGAAAAATCTTGCGTAAGCCTGCCATGATCAGGCACGCCCTTGCCTTGCTCTATCGCGACTGGATGTTGACCTCGCTTCCAGTTGCAAGCGTTGCCAGAGCAGAAAAGTAGGCTTGCTTATATGACATAGTGCGCTACAACTGACTTGTGAGACCTGCAGTTGAAGTGCTCACGTACAGAACCATGCCTTGATTGCGCTTCAAATCATGTACATTGCGAGTATCGTCAGCACGACAGAAAACGAACTCCAGCCTCGTCGGATTATGCGCAAAGTCTTGAGCGACGGGTACGATCTCTGGAAGCGAGAATAGCTGAGCTTGAAGGGCTGAATGGACATGCAGCCGATGATGTGCCACAACCTGTTGTCCAGAATTTGACCTCTCAAACATACCTCACGAGCAATAGTGGACGGGAGTGTCTGACTTTGGATCCTAGAGGCAGCCTTATTTATCACGGCACCACAAGTATTCTCCGAGATACGGGCAACCCAAACCATTTTCTACAGGCGATAGGGACCACCGCACCGGACTATGAGCACGTTGCCAGTCACTTCGGTATTGACCTTGAGGGAAGTGCCATCATGACAGGCCTTCAACATTTCTTCAAATGGCAGTATCCTAACTTCATGTTCATCTATCGTGAGGCATTCCTGGAAGACTACTTTGGCACAAGTGCTGCCAGAAGGTACTGGTCCCCAGCACTGCTCTTGTCTGTATGTGCACTCGGGTTGTTGATGTCCGATCAAGAAAACCACAAGGCCGAGTCCTCAAAATGCTTCAACGCCGCGGAGAGTATCGCTCTGGTGACTGGTTTTGCAGATCCCTCAGTTGTAGCCGTACAGACTTTCCTTTGTCTGGCTTTCTACAGCATCGGCAATGGAAATCTGTCAAAAGGTTGGGCGTTCTCAGGTGAGTAATCAAGTAGTATCTAGACATCTCAAGTTCTCACATCTCAAGGGGTCGCCTTCCGTATGGCTCAGGATCTTGGCTTCCAAAAAGATCCTGAAAGATGGCTCTGTGACGACCTTTCGATTCTGACAGACGTTGACATCGAGGTGCGGCGGCGCATATACTGGGGCTGTTACAGTTCCGATAAGCTCATAAGTCTGATTTTGGGGCGACCAATGCACTTAGCTTATGATGCTGCTGAAGTGGCCATGTTGGAGATGATACCGTAATGTCTAATCATCCCGACAGTCTGACTTACCACTAACAATCCGAGTAGAGACGGCCCTCAGATGGAACATTGGCGCCCTGCCGGTTTTGATTCGGAGAATCTTGGCCCACTTTCAAACATACCCTATCTCAACGCACAGATACAACTCTCTAGGATTATTGAAGACATGATGAACACTATACATCTACCGAGGCCAGGTTCAGATATCAAATCATTGGACTATCAGCTTGACAAACTCAACCTAGACCTGGACAGATGGAAACAGAACTTACCTCACGATATGCGAGGTCGCGATTGTGCTAGCTTCGAAACCGTACCAGTGCCAGGCTACACCACTCTTCAGTGAGTCATGCTCTCTCGCGGATACAACAACATGATTGAGACTGATCGAGATCTGGCAGTGTACTATTTCACAGCACTCAAATTGTCCTCAATCTGGACCGTGCCCTTGAAGATGATCAGAGCCACTCAAGAGAATCCTCTCGACAGTATTGTATCTCTTCTACCGAGGAAATTATTCGACTGTTACGTATTTACAGTCACCACATCGGTCTACGGTATTGCTCAATCGTCTCAATTTACGCGACCGCTCAGGCTCTTCGTGCTTCTAGAGCACTTGGAATCCTTGAAGGTCGCGAGTTTCTGGACCAGGCTCTAAATCAATGTTCGCAAACTTGGGAGCTTGCCACGCAGTTACAGATCAGACAACGAGATGTTGCATCAGCCTGAACACTCGTTATCTTCTCCAAATAGACTCGACCTCGATGCCATGTGGTCAGGAAATCAGTCCAGATCGAGAGCTGAACCACTTCTGAAGATTGTTGTCGATCGATCACTAGGACATTATATGTATCCAACAGAATTATTACTCTACCGCCATGTGGACCTTCTCTTTTGGTTCGCTAACGGTCCAAAAGGCTCTCGGACATGGAAGTCCGCATATGTGGTCCGTGCTCAACGCCGCATTACGACTCATCAAACCACGCATGCCGATGCATCTAGCGCGGCCAATCATACTATGAGCAATCTTTGTCTAGTAGGTAGTGTCTTCGGGCGATACGGGCTAGGTGTTTCGGACGTTCATGTCCGCAGATATCAAGATCTTGATATAAAGCCTTAATCTTAAATTAGCATGTCATTGCCAGACCGGCGTACATACTCAAGGCCATCTCTCTCACCTTGCTCGAGGAAGTGTTACCTCGAGCCGGAAAGAATCGACTCACTGTATCACTTTTCGACGATATCACCTTTTATCATCATGTCTTCTCAAAAGCATATTGCCGTCATCGGGTACACTTCTGTCACAATCTTTTCTCCAACATAGACACTGACTCTCTTAACTCTAGAGCCGGCGTTACCGGCTTGACTTCAGCTCTCCTGCTCGCACAAACTGGTCATAAGGTTACAGTACTCGCTAGCCATTACCCCGGCGATTTGGATACCTTTTATGCTTCACCATGGTCAATCCTTCTCCTATACACCCAGGCTCAACTTCCCTGCTGATCTGATACAGGGCTGGAGCGCATTGGAGAACTTTTGCAACGGCAAAGGATACTCAGGAATCCGATTGGGATATGCAGACATATCACTGGTGGATGGATATCATGAATGAGGAAAGAGTTCGCCCCAGTCTATGCAAATCTTCCCTGAAGGTGCGGATCTATTAACTACTTGATAACACACTAGCTAATATGAGTTCGTATAGATGCAGGACTCCTACAGTTTCTACGACGCCGAACCCAACGAGCCAGAATGGTGGATCGACGGAGTCCAGAGATTTCGCTATCTCTCCCTGAATGCCGAGCCGATCGCGAGCATCAATGCCAAAACCCCACAAGGTGATCCAATGATCGCGTATGCGGAGATACACAAAGCAATGTCTCTGGACTCATCCACCTATCTGCACTGGCTACAGCACAAAACATCTTCCCTGGGTATATCATTCCTCCGCACCTCTCTCCCCTGCACAAAAAGCCTCTCCCACCTCCTCAAATCCGCACAAATCTTTCTCAAAACCACCGGTTATACGGACGCCGATATCTTTATAAACGCCACCGGTCTCGCAGCAGGCAAAATCTGCAACGACGACAAAGTACTTCCAATAAAAGGGCAAACCGTGCTGGTGAAAGGGGAAGCAGTTGCCACACGCACAAGAGTGGGGGAAAATTATATAGCCTATTATATCCCTCGTCCAGGCACCGGCACCACAATCCTCGGCGGGACCAAAGAGGTGGAGGTTTGGGACACCGCTGTCGACCCCAAGAAAACCCAGATCATCTTGAACAGATTGCATGATATGGCGCCTGAGTTGAGGACGTCGGGGGAGGGTGGATTTGAGGTGATTAGTGTGCAGTGTGGGTTACGTCCGGGCAGGGAGGGAGGGGCGAGGGTGGAGATGGAGGAGGTGGGGGGAATTTGTGTGGTGCATTCGTATGGCCACGGTGCCGCTGGGTTTCAGAATTCAATTGGATCGGCTAGGGAAGTTGTGAGATTGATAGAAGAGCATTTGGGTACGAGAAAGGATGATGTGAGTTGTAAGCTCTGAGTACTGGCAATTTGTGGTTCTCATGTTCACGAGTATACATTCTTTTCCTGCTCGGCTCCATTCCTGATGTTTCTGCTTGTCTGATGTTGTCTCTTGCTGCTTCTTCCTCTTATCAAATTTATTGCGATTTCCAGATTAATCATCACTAATACGCCGGACTAACCACAACATCATCAACAATCACCGCCGTCCCCTCCACCAAAGCCTCAATCTGCCCCTCCGAGCACGACGTCCCCACGTCCCAAATATCACAAATCGGCTCCGGCACCTCCGGCAGCACCTCGAAATGACTCCATGCACTGCTCTCTCCCTTGGTCGCATACGTTCCATTACTCCTTATCTTCTGTTTCCCAGTCGCAACATCCGTATCCCAAACGCTGCTTCTCTCGAAGATCTCGAAGACGGTTTGAGGTTGGAAGAAGCTTACTGCGTGACCGGCTTGGAAAACTCTGGTGAAATTCAGGGATTGGAATTGTTTGGTCAGACCGCCGATGTAAGTGGTATTGGTGTGTGTCTCCTGATACCCGGCGGATGTGTAGGCGGATTTACCCTTCCAATCGATTGTATTCGCGACGGTTTCGCCACTGAGCCAATTGCATCTTGTATCCCTGTCTCCAAAGACCAGTGCAAGATTGACATTTGAATCTAAGATGGCATTGAGCGCATGGATACCATCCACGCGGGCGAGATCGCCGGTATCATAGATGAACTTGTTGTTTATGGTCATGGAGCCTGGTTTGAACAGTACAGGGACACCGAGTTGCTCGCGAACCTCAGGGCGGTTGAGATAGGTTGCGGCGGAAAATGGTGGATATGGGGCACTGGCGTTTTCTGCCATGTCGAACGCACTGCGGCCGGAAGCAGCTAGGTAAGCTCCATTGCCTGCGTAAGCAAGACAGTAGACTGTGGCTCCGGCACAAATGGCATTGACGGTATCGTTGTTTCCAGTGCCTGTGGGATCTGAGAGAGCGACTGCAGCTCGGCATTGATGGATTTGGTCGTAGCACCCTCCGGACTTGGTGATGTTGGTTTGGATGTCGGCGTAGACTTCGGTGGTGATGAAGGAGGTATTGTAGGTGTTGTTGTACGCGATGTCGCCATAAGATTGTACGGTTGTGAATGCATCTACGCATCCATTCGTTATACCAATGGTGTTGATAGGGATGACTCGACCAGAAAGTATTCCGTTCTTAACAAGTGCATTCTGAGCAAGAATATGAGAAGTGAATCCGGTGACCCAGAAACCACCATACTGAAGAGAAAGCCATCAGCAAAGTTAATACTCAAGACTAGAAGGAACTCCACTTACAGAGTTGCCCCAAAGATTGACACGACGGTCACTCGTGCGATACTCCGGGAAGCTAGACGTGGTGTCAGTGCGAATCATGTCAACCAGTAACAGTCAACTCACTTCTCGAACCAACTCTGCAGGAAATGCCAGACCGGTCGTGCAGCATCCATCGTCGTACTAGCCGTATGACTCGGACTTTGATCTGCCCAGATGCCATACTTGAAAGTCGAATTCTCAGACGGGATATCGCCATCATAAGCATCCATCGGCGTAACAGGAGAAACCGAAGGGTCAAGGGCAAGAAAATTGTAAGTACTGTTGTAAAACGAGGAGTACGAAAACCCAGCCTGAACAGGTTGATCAATGTACAAGACATTGGAGTTCTCGTTGAGAGAGTACGGCTTGAGAACTGTGTCATTGGAATATTCGTTGACATAGCATGGGCCATTTTCGGTCATGGCGCTGAAAGAGGAAGCTGCGCCAGGTCCTCCGGCGAACCAGATGGTCAGCGGAGCATGCCTTGGCTTATTCCTTGACTGTGCATGAAAGTGAGTTTTAGCTTCGTCCAAAAACAACCATGTGTACTAACCTCAAAGTACCAGAAAAAGGTCGAAATATTGTATGGATCAGACGCATTCTGCGAATCGGCAAGGAGAGAGGATGGAAGATGCACATAACCGGAGAAAGAATTGACTCCAGGAGTGGTTTCGCAGATGGAGTTCTGATGCTATTAGCAAGAGTTCGCGAACTGAGACGCTTCTATAAATAACCTGTTTGTATGTCACATTGAGCCCACAGTAAGGAGATGAAGGGCCAGGTGGAATATGTTTGGCCGAACCGAGTGCGGACAGCACAAAGACATGAAGAAAGAGGGTATTGATAAACATCTTGATGGTATACACAAGCCACCGAATCAATTGTTGTTGCCCAAGTATCAATGAGTAGGAAGACGACAATTATATAGAGATGTTGGTGTTGCCGCGCTAGCCGAAAATCATCGTCAATTGAATCCTCATGGTGAGCCCCTGCACGGAATACACATTCCTTCGTCTTCTTCGCATACTACGAATATATTGAACGAAGCAAATTACTAGGCTGTGGTATTTTGCGCACAAAATTATATCCGGACGAGATACTGCAAAGCCATTTTGCTGACGTACCAGAAGAGGGGCGGAGCCTGAACCGACTAGCGCTTACATCCTGAAAGATTCACGACTCAAGACTTTCTACAGTTGACCGGTGTTTAGACCGTGGTAACGAAATCGCGCACACATCATGTCGCAGCAAAGCTAGAAGCGATGTGAGAAAGCGCAAATTTATGAAGAACAAATGACCCGAGCCAATGGGATGGTAATGATGATGCCCGCCTGACGATAAGAATTCTTCGAAGAGCAGACGAATCCCCATCTCGTATCCAGCGGGCATGGAACCCTTCGTCGTCGCTGTTTACTTCGCTCCGCTCTGTATCAATGGAAGTGAAGGGTACAGAGCTTGAAGCATTGTTAATTGGTTTCCGGCCATGGTGCTACTCTTCAACCTTCGCAATGCTCAATTATCTCGATGTTTTCCACAAGCTCCACACGACAGGCCTGGCTCTCATGCTATACCCACAACCTATAACTCTTGCCGTTGTATGATCGCAAAGATTGCCCAGAACAATGCCAAACCACCAAGCGTCAAGGTCCCAGGCACAGAACCATTTGATAAATCTCCATCTGTAGAACAGAATATCCACCAGAAGAGAAAAGCAATTGAAGGACTCATGATCAGCAGGTTATACGCCATGATCGCAACAATTGAGAGGTTTTCTCGTATATGCAAGCCCCACAAGATCTCGGATTGATCAGCGTTGACATCTAGAGGTGTCTCTCGTCGGGGTATTGATTGAAGCGCTTCGTTGGATACTGTGGGAGTGTGCGTGCATCTATGCCACCAGAATGAATAATCTGCCTTGTTGTGGCTGCAAGCGTAGAAATGCGTGTAAAATTCTTGGGCATTGATTGGTGGATTGGGATCTGCTGGCTTTGGCATGTAATGATAGACCTGGTGTTCCGGTCGAGGCGGCTTGTTCTGGTCACTGCCAGGAAGCTCTTTCTCTAACAACACAAAGGTCTTCATTCCGAGTTTCTTCAGCTGTGGACGGGTACGAAATTAGTCTGTTGCAGCTTCATCAAGTTGGATACTGGTGGATACTGGTATCTACTGACCCTGTAGAATTCACAGTGGGAGAATCTTTCCAGTCCAAGGTAATATCGCCAGGGCCCGCGGGTTGACTTATAAGTTGAACGCAGTCTCTGGAAAAACTGTTTGTCATTTTGAGGTGGTACCGATGTGTTCCACTGGGCTAACACGTAATGGCCTCCTTTCTTCAGGCTAATGAAGACATGGAGACCATTACGAGAGCCAGTTCCGCCTTGCGGCTTCCGGTTCTGGACTCCGGATCCCTGGGCCAAGTTGCCAGTCGAGGCTGGGGTGGGCACTGAAGTGATTTGTGTGGATATTGAGGCTGTCTGCTGGGAGATTGGAGACACGACTCCCACGTTTACTGATGATGAGCTAGTGTTTGCGATGGCATTGGTAGCAGATAACTGTGAGAGACCAATTGCGTAGCTCCTCGAGCATGACGAATCGGGCCTGCGAACCCACATTGGTACGTCGTACCAAAAAACAATCCCTAAGGACTCTTGAGAGAACCTCAGTAAGCGGCAATACTCGTTCATGGAGAGGAACTCACCAAGAGAGTGACCAGGATTAGTTCTAATGACCCTAAAGCACGAAGCAGGATCCGCTTGTATAGATACGGGGGTGGATCTTCTGTTTCATCTGCATGATCGGACTTTTGTTCCTGGCAGAAAGCCGCAATCTTATCCGTAATGGACACGCGTGCATCAATCGATTGTTTCACACCACAATTCTGTGAATGTTAGTCTCAATGCGACCATATTGTAGACTTACTTACACAAGTCCAGACGATGGAGGCAAGCCCGGCTGGTAACGGGCGCTGAGGCTCAGGTAATGGCCACCACTCCAGGGGTATTCCTAGCAGCGACTCGAGTAACGTCTGTGCTTTACTTCTGAAGGAGACAGCGCGGAACTTGGTGATTCGAGTCTTGTGAGCCGTTGCTCCTTGTAATTTTCTGGAAAGAGCAGCGGCTGCTGAGACACTCAAACCTATCTCAACAGCCTCAGGGCTGCCGACCAAAGAACGTATGTAGTCTGATATAAGGGAACCTTCATTCGAGACTTTCCAACGAAGCTGTCCGGAAGAGGGTCTCTCCATGTCAGATAGATGTTGACGCCGAAACGATGCCCGACGGAACATTTTCTCTGCTTCCTCGGGTTTGTCCTGCGACTGTAGTACCTCTGCCAGGTCGTTGATACTCTTCAGTGTGACTGAGCTCGCACTACCTAGGACTTGCTCTTGCGCTGCGAGTACTCGACGATACATAAATTCTGCTGTATGGTAAGATCCATTGCGGTGCAATGTAAGCCCTATGTCGCTGGCAATAGCCAAGGTGTCAGGATGTTCAAATCCCAGCCTTTCGTCGCTGTCTTCTAGTGTAGAGTATTTGATGTCGAGGGTTATCTTTTCGATCTCCTTGCCGATTCGTTCAGATCGCACAGTATTCGCAAAAGGCTGGGTTGTACATAGTAGCTGCAACTTTTCGAGGACAGATCCCATCTTGGTTTCCACACTGCTTGAAATGAGCACCATATCAGCAACATCCTCCACAGACGGAGTCCTATTGTCGATCAATGTTCGTTCGTCGAAGATGAATTGTAAAGCCTTCACTTCATTATTGAGTGTCAACAAGAGTTTCCCTATCGAGATCGAGTCCAACTTGAGTAGTAAATCCAACTTATCTGGGCTGTCCAAGAGACCACGTAGAACAGTTTCCATATTGAGTAAGGTGTCCAAGACCAGCCATATGTTTTGCGACCACCGGTGGAAGTCTTTACGAGAACTTCTAAGATCAACTGCATTGTGTAGCCTCTTGCAAGCCTCGATGGTGTCAGTGAGAACACCACTGTGAAGAATAAAAGGGAATGCGAGGTGACCTGCGTCCATCGTAAATGTCATCACGTATTGGGACGATTCGAACAGTGGGATGAAGCGTCTTTAAATCCCTCGTGTGACGAAGTGGGTCTGCGTGCTAGACATGCAGGTTGTGGCGCCTTAGGCAGCCTGGCTGTTCGGATTCCGATAAGCTAACCCTTAGCGCTTACTTCCAGCAATGCGTTCCATTCCATCCCCAGAAAATCCGACACCTCACCACTCCAAATCCCTGAATCTCTTCTCTTCCTGCTTTTCCACGGCCTCAATAACACCTTCCAACCTTCCACTCAATGCCTTGACCTTCGCTCCAGCTTTGATTCTAGAATAAAACACAGGGCAATCTCTACTATCGCACTTGACCTCATCCCCCATCGGTAAATCAGCACAACTCCTACACACCCTGTCCGTGTCCGTTTTCTTGCTATGCGCCGCCTGCAACTTTGCTCTCAGGATGGAAAGCGTCAATGCCGGTGTCTTCGCACACTTGGCGCAAAGAGGTAGGATGATTTGACCAGGTATTGGAGCTACGGGGGCAAGTTTTACACGGCAAACTACGCAGGTGGAGGAGGCCATGTATGATTCCATGGTCTTGTGATTGCCTCCTCCTTTGCTTCCTCCGCCGCCGAGATTTCGCACACGTTGGACTTTTGGCATTTCGTCCCACCAAGCGCGGACGTTGGCACCGACCAAGTTGAATATACGCTCCAAAGGTGGGATCAGATTCTTGGAGATGTAGTATTCGGCATCCAGCTCGGCGTGTTCGTCGAAAAGCAACCGTTCGGGTTCGACACAACGTTCGAAAAGTCTAGCTCCAGGACCACCTGCGATAACGACGTAAGGTACACGTTCGCCATACTGTGGTTCCTGGCGAGGATCTTTGAGCATTCTCTTCGTTGCAATGAGGGCGCCTGGGGGTGCAGGTCCTTTGTCTGAGTAACTGCCCAGCTTGACTTCTCTGGCGAAACAGAAGTCTTGAATGCTGAATTTGCCGATTTGAATTTTGTGGCATTGAGATTGGAAGTAAGCTTTTACCTGAGACAAGTCTGCAGTGCGAAACAGCAACTTCAGTGCCTTTTCCTCGATTTTTTGTTCCGCGGGCGTGCCATCTCTGCGGACTGTCTCGATACCTTTGGCGTCGAAATCTGGTTCTGTTTGCGAGGGATGTTCGTACTTGAAACCAACATAGCGCTTTTTCGCCAAAAGGACACAAGGGTGGTAGACTTTCTCGAACTTCAGTTTGATTGGGCGAGGGTTCATGTCAGTGACTGCTTTTGCTATTTCGTCGCCAATTTTGAAGGCTTCGTCGCGGGAGCGCCCCTTCAGGTAGACGAAGAGGGAGTCAGTGTCACCGTAAACCACTTCTGCGCCCCACTTAGAGACGGAGTGAATCAGAGCGATCGCTTTCTCTAACGTTTCTCTGCCAGTCTGAACAATTGAATCGGCGATCTCGGAACATGGCATACGACCAGAGAAGGAGGCAGATGTGTAGCCGTAAGTGACATTGGCAATAAGTTTGAGCGCAAGTTGTCTGTTGTTAAGAAGCTGCTGCAATGTCTTGTCGTCTTTGTCGACCTTCATGCCTGATTTGACCATCACTCTGGTTTCGAGAATCTCACCCAACATCTTCGCGAGCAGTGATTTGCGCATCTCTGGCTTGACATACATCATACCGTTTGGAGAGATGTTGAGTTTGTCCTTGACTAGATCAAGTAATCCAGGTTCGCGTTTGAAGTTGGTGAATCCCATCTTGTTCTGACCTCGCCAGGGTGTAATTCGGCCAAGACAGGTAGAATAGCAATAGTTGTAAGCAATCATGACACTGGGGTACAGACTTTGGAAGTCCAACACCAGCAGAGGGCTGTTGTAGAAAGCACTCTGTGGCTCCATAACAAGCGGTAGACATTCCAGAGCATTCTGTTGACCGACTTGCTTTCGACTAGGAGAGACAAGGACGAAAGACTCGGGCTTTGCGATACGGAACATCAGTGACTCGACCTTGAATTGAGAGCCTCGACTAAAGACGCTGAAGAAGTCAACACCAAGTAAACGAGCTTGCTCAGAAGTACGAGGAACAAGCTCGTTTGCATCCAGAATCTCCAAGTCGAGCTGGACGCGAGTAATGAAATAGTCCAGAGCTTTGGCTAGATCTCGAGGCTTCGAACTCTTGTACCATGTCGTGAGATCTGCAAATGAGTAATGCGGGATGCGCTTGTGGAGAAGGTGAAACACAACGTTCTCCATGGTGTACTGCAGCAGGTTGAGCTCACCTCGCATAGCACGCCAGATGTTGATCATGTGTCTGCCAGTGATGCGGATCGTTGAAGTATGCTCAAAGCCCCATTTGTCTGCATCTTTGCCGAAGCGACCATGAGACTGTGATCTGACACGAGAAAGCTCTTCGCAGAGGTTGAACTCGTACTGGAGGCGAGCACGTTCAATGAGGTAGCCCCACGAGGTGTTGTGCACTTCGTAGCCAGTAAGGATATCAGGGTCATATTCGCGTACAATGTCGACTAGTCGATTGAGGACATCCAGTTCATTGTCTTCCTCTTCAACGTCGACGCCGACTTGCTTCCTCATACGTTCGGTCATATCATCGTCACCTGACAGCACAATGATGCCTACATACTTGTCGTCATGGCCTGCATTGCCGACGAGATCGGCATCATCAGCCTTCAGAGACCAGACGATGCAAGATATCTCGTCGTGCTCAGGATCAGGAGCGAGATCGCTGCGTGAGTTGACGTGCACTTCAAGACTCATGATAGACATGTATTGTACCTCATGCTGCACGCTTGTCGACTTCTTCCTTTGAGAGAATTTGAAACCATGCTTATTCCTTTGTGTCGGACCCTCAATCTGCGAGAGCATGGTCTTGGTCCGCTTAAGAAAGTCTTGTTGTGACAAGGGATGGTCCACTTCACCATCATCCTCATCTGGAACATCCTCGACAGTTGGGCGTGAGGCTTGCATCCAGTCTTGAACTTCCAAGAATGAAGGAGGACGAGCTTCAATCTCCCAGCGCTGAAGGAAGCAGTCTTTCCTCCGAGCCTGGTGCTCAAGCTCTTCTTTTGCCTTGTCTAGTACAATCGGGAGCTTGGCTCCTCGGGAGGCTTCCGATCCGCCAGTAGCGTCGAAGTCAGGAAGAAACGGGACAGTATTGCTTTCAAGTTTGAACTCCTGCCCAGCATACTCTCGAGAACGCTCTGGCACATCTTGCTCATCGCTGTAGTAAGCGTCTTGGTAGATGACAGGCGGCGCACCATGATCAATCATTGAAGCTGAGACATCGTCCCTCTTCGGCGGCGTCTGACCGAGGATGACAACGCCATTAGCGCCTTCTCCAAAGCTCTGACAGTAAGTGCTTGCTAGCTTTCTAGCAGCCAAAGATATGGGAGCCTTCTTTGAAGGAGTGGCGTTTGCTGTGTACTTTGACCTAGCCCAGTGTGAAGATGACAACTTATGACGATGAGCCTGACTCGACTTGGCTGGCGTGACAGGATTCCTCTCACCCGGTAAATCGTCTCTTTGACTGAGACGCAGCATGGTATCAGGATCATGTGGATTCTTGATGGTCGGATATGATTGAGAAACTCTCCGCTGGCTGCTGTCTTGACTGTTCGGTAGCTGCGTAGATGCAGGGGGGAGGTCACGAAGCAAGCCACTGTCTTGCTCAGTATCATTATCAGCCATCGATTGCGATGCGGTCGCGCAGTCTTTGACCTTAAAGTTCTTGCGCTTGACCTGTGCGACTACTCCAGGCTTGTCTTGAGGGTCTTCTGCGAAGCCAACGACTTTACGTCTCTTGACAGATGTCTCGCCATCGATTAGCTGACGCTTCTTTCCAAGGGGAGTTTCGGCTGCCTGGGCTTCTGGTAATGGGGCGAGCGGTTCGTGATCACGTATCGGTTGAGAAGTTCGTGGTATTGATACAGTAGACATTGAGTTTGGAGGATCCAAAACCTGCTTGGCATAATCTTCCCCATCAGGACGCGTCTCGTCGTCAGCCTCGACGTTGGTTGCAGCGTTTTGCTTAGACTGTTGAGCTTGAGACAAGGCAATTTCGCGTGCTACCTCTTCGTCAGACTCGTAGGACGGCTCGTCAGATACCAGCTGAAGAATGCTTGCTTCATCAACAAGTGCATTTCCAAAATCGAAACTTTCATTGGCCAGCTTCTGCGTCAGGTTCACAGGCTCATCGGCGGAGGTAATCTGCCACCTCTCGTGAAACAGCTCCTCCACGCTCTCGAGGGTGGTCTGAACAGGAAATGCTTCCTCGCGAGGCTTAACGAATGTGTCGAACGATGGGGCGTCTCCGCCCATTCTGTCACGTTCATCCCTTGCAATCTCTTCAACAAGTTTCCGATACTCTTCCTCGTGTATCCAACCGCCATTTCCAGTATTCCTTGGATCATGCGACATGGAGACCAGAACTTCGGGAGGGAAGGGGCTGCTGCCAGGGTTTGTGATGCCCATACGCTTTTTCCGTCGGATGGTCTCATCCCTCCATAGGCCAGCCATGGATTGTACAAACTTTTCCTCGGGAGCCAGGTGATTGAGACGTTCGACAAAGTCATGATGCAGAGATCTGTCCTTGACTTCTTCCCGGTTCAGAATATCTTGTACACGGATGTCGACTTCAAGACTGCAGTGACTTTGACGGGGAAATGAGTCCGGATGTAGACGCTGAGAGTCTGGTATTGATCGATCATGCCATTCGTGATGTGGGTTGACAAGGTCTTCAACAGCAGGCACTGGATCGCGAAAGAATGGATTGTCTGTGTCGATGTAACTACAGCCATACAAATTGAAGTCGCACATCCATTGAGCAAGGAATTGGAGGTGGCTCTCATATGGTTGGAAGACTTGTTTCAGTATGGCTCCTTGGTATAGAAGATCTGACAGGCGAGTCATGTTGGACGGGTTGAGCAAGTAGACCTTGAGGAAGTACTTGTATCCGACATGATAGCCAAAGTAGGGTACACCTTTGACAAGGCTTATGTGGGCGACAAAGACGGCTTTGCCATCTTGGATATTTCTTCTATACGATACGGCGAGCGCATGATCTATAGACAGTCGTAGAGCTGCAATATTTTCGTCGACCGAGGTGCGATCAAGCGGACCATTGTATTCGAGGTAGAGGTACGGGAATGCGCCGTGGATGTGTAAACACACTTTCTGTCCAGTCTCGGTGGCGCCAAAGACTCGGACGACGGGTACTTGAGGAAGATTCCTTTGCGACAGCAATGATGGATCACCCCACAGTGGAGGATCGAGGGGTCCAGGGTATGCTTGATAGTGATCCAGACAGTTCAATCGAATGCGACAGAGCACCATGACGGGCCTGTATCGAGGGGTGGCGCAAGACAAGGCGGAAATTCTACTATCATGTTCGAGTGCTTCAGCGCATGGGACGCGTGATTTTGGCGATTGCAAGATGTTTTGCCACAGTGAGTCGCGTGGAATGGAAGGAACGATCAGGGAGACGCGATTAGGAGAGGCCGTCAATTTGCACGCGCGTGCATCCGCAAGAGATGCACAATTCCGGGCCGATCCCTCCCAACCACCCCTTCCCATCGGCATCTACCTTCTATCTCTCCTTCCCTACACACCTGTTCCGGCAAACAACAGCACTCGCGTCCATTGTTCTTGCCGCTATGTCTATACGGTCTTATCGTCTCCATACCTCTAAGCCAGAACTTCAAGTCTCCTATCGAAGCACTATATTTCTCGCATTTGTCCCATCCATGATCTCTTTCTTCTCGCTCGTCCGCTGCCTTACAGATCGGACAGCACACTATCCATTTCTCGAGCTTTCGCGCAAACTCCTGTACCTTCTCGAGTCCACTTGTCTGCTTCGACTGTAGCACACGCATTCGCAATCGCTCTTGTACTCTGCTGTCTTCGCTCTCTTCTGTTCTCTCATCTCCAACGTCGTCTAATTCTTCTTCCGCTTCCTCTCCCTCTTCCTCTTCTTCTCTGCTGCTGTTTTCAGCTACAATGTCTGCTGCATCGTAGTTCTCCTCTACATCGGGTATGTGTTGTTGAAGCGGACGTAGACCTCTTGCGGTCGAACCGACTATGAGCTCGATTAATGTTGCCATTGCATTGCTCATAACTTCGTCCCAGATCCGTCGTCGGTGTCGTAATCCGAGCCATTTTGCGTACGCTGCCCAGTCTCCTTGTGTGCCGGTGAATCCAAGATGCTGTAAGACTATCATTCCGTTCCGCATCCCCATAACTCCACGTAAGAGCGGTATCGCCACGTTCGGCCATTGACACGCGCTTTGTCCATCTTGCCTAGTGTTGCAGAGTCGTTGACTGATGCCGCACTTATGACAACTGTGAGTGCTCTTCTCATAGCGAATCGCTTGTCGGAACTTGTTACATTCGTCTTCGCTGAGCCCAAGTCCGCTGTCGTTCAGCTGTCGAATCGTACAGTCCTGCGCGCTGTGAGTCCAGAGATCGTTGTTACCTTCGTGCCCTCGGTTTTGTGTTACTGCTAGCATCCAGCATGAAGCACAGCCGTCGGTGAGATCATCCAGTGTCTTCTCGACAGTCTCACGCTCTTTGCCGTTCTTCTCGTGCAAGCGTTCTAGAGCCCCTAGTCCTTCACCACAGCGATCGCACTGTGCCATGTCTCCTGCACCACACTCGACGATCTTTCCATCCAGATACCTGCTCATAACCTGTCGTCTGCACTCACGCGTCGTCACGAACTCGGCCATGATCTCTTCATCCAGTCCACGGATCCGGCCAGCTTGTCTCATGCTTTCGACCTTACCTTGTTCGACGATGATGATAGAATCCACTTCTTCGCCGGCCCGGCCTGCCCTGCCAGACTCTTGAGCGTAATCGATCATTCCGTACGGCAGATCCATGTGCAAGATAAAAATAATTCCGGGAAAGTCGACTCCGGTACCGAGCGCGGATGTAGCTACGATGAGTCCTCCCGTCTCCATCCATACGGCGAGCTTGTCTTCGTTGTCGATCGAACCTCCGTGATAGTAAGCACAACCAAGCTCTTTTGCCATATCTTTACACTGATCAATGCTGCGGCAGTAGATCACGCCCTTGTTGCGTCCGATGTGTTTCTGCATACGTTTGCAAGTCCCGATTGTCGTCTCTTCTAGCTCACCTCGCCTGCATGTCTCTACGACATAGCGTGTTCGTAGTCGGGTCGTTGTAGCCCGAATGTATCGGGTGACCGTTTGACAAGCCATGCTGACTTCTAATTCGAATGCCAACATCGGCGGTAGCGTTGCGGTAAGCATAATGAGCGGCACTCGCAAGCCTCGTACGTAGCGAACCGCTACGAGCTTCGGCCGCCAGTCGCTCGCGGTAAATGTTAGATGACATTCATCTACGAACACGCGCCGGAGTAAGCCTTTGCTGTGCAAGAGCTCTGCGTAGCTCAAGAAACCGCTACCGATGATCCTGTCTGCGCTGACGAAAACCAGTGTCGCCGGATCTGTAAGCCCCGGGTGCCACTCTGTACTGTTGACACCAGCCTCCTTTGCTGTACTGACTAGTTTGTTGATCGAAGCTCGGAACGGAACTATGACTATAGTCACCCCTGCGTTCTCGAGACATGCCGGTGCCATGAACAACAGACTCTTACCACCTCCAGTCGGAAGAACGACAACGAGCGGTGTCATCTGATCGTTATACAGTATTGACTGCATTGCCACACGCTGTGCCTTCGACCTGTATGATACTTCATCTCCGTCTCCTATTCTAAGAGCCTTCCGCATTGCTGTTTGCACTTGACTCTCGGTCGGGTGTAACGTGTTACTAAGCAATCCCGGCGTTACTGCTCTCCTCTCGGTGCTGTCGACAGACTGTGTGACTTGACTGCTTTGTCCAAAGAACCACGATTCCTCTTGTACATCTGCTCGAGTGTTTTCTGATTGTCCTTGTTGTCGATACCTTGAAGCAGCGTCGAATTGAGCTAAAGTCGATGCCCAGTTGCTCGTATGCCCTATGTTATCGCCTTCTGCTGCCGGACCTGCTGTAGCGAGTCGAGTGTTCTGTTGACCGCTTAGCGGAGACGTTTCTCTTACGTGCTTTTGTCCTTTGCTCGTGTTGAAGCTATCCAGACCGAGAAACTTGTGCCATTTCTCGCCAAGCGGCCTAAACGTGTTGATCGATCGATCGTTCATGTACTTGACGACATCGACCGAGACGCCGTATCGATTGCCTCCTATCTCGCCTCCACGGCCGGCAGACATCTCAAGCGGGTCGTCCGTGTCTAGTTCGGGGGCTTCTACCTCCCCGATCTCATCTACGTAGCCGTATGCAAATTGTTCACCAACCGCAACACGGCCGATTGCGATAGCTAAGTGTCTGTAGTCGTGCGTCGTTAGTCTAACCTTCAGTCGCTTCTGTGTCTCACGAGCGATGATCCGGGTCAAGCGGTCTGTTTCCCAAGTGCCGTTCTGATCGCCCCAGATGTACTCAGTCCAGCCGCTGCCTTTACTCATAACCGAGAGATATTCTTGCAACGGCTGCACGTAAGCAAGATACACGACTAGCAGCTGTGCTACCCTGTACGGGAGAAAGCGCGGTATGATTTTCGGTTTGTCTTGTTGTGACTGCGATTTGTGATATCTTGTAATCACAGCAACCTGTCCGTGAATGATGTACACATTGCGGTCTTGCATGAAGCCGTTCTTGAATCGTACGCTTGTTATTTCGGTTCCTCGTGCCGGTTGACCTGCAGTGATGTGCACGCATAATAGCAGTAGCTCCCGGAATTCATCGACGTAGCGAAGCCATCGTCGTATGTGTCGAAGCTGCCAGTCTCCTGTTCGACTGCGTAGTTTTCGTCCGTTTTTGTGATTCTCTGCACGGCCTAGCATGACTTCTCGCTTGTCTTCGAGCCCGTTCTTGCTGTTGTTTAAGAATGACACTCCACGCTTTGTCCAAGTCGGATCGTCTTCTAGATCGTTCAACGGCATGCTGAACCTGTCTGCGTCGTTGTTGCTCCACATGACCTTGCTCCATAAGATGTTCTCCGCGTCTGTCACGATACTAGTCACCATTGACCTGAACCGAGTAATGGGTATCTTGCGGCCATGAAGTGACACGTTTTTGTTGCCGCTATCCCAGAGAACTGCGCCTTGATTTCCATGATCTCGCGCGATGAGTTTGCCGTAAGCTAGAAGACTTAACATCTTGCTCATCGGACTATAGCCACCGTCGGCTAGATAACGCTCTCGCGTCTCGAGATATTTCTTGTCGTCATCCTCACCCTGACAGTCCCGTTCTGCCGACGGAAGTATTGCCTCGACTGCAAAGACTCGCGTGCAATAAACAACACCTGCAAGTATGAATGAAAAGCGGTTAGCATCGCGGAGTCGACCCATCTCCTCGTCGATGCAGAGTACGGCCATAAAATGCAGCAGTCCACTGCTAAAGACGTCTCCCCGGACAGTAGCAAAGATGAAAGACTTGATAAGCTTTAGCAAAGTGTCCATCCTCGTACCGTCGTCGATATACGGCATCTCTATCGAGTCCCAGAGCTCCTTAGCGAGAGTCCTTTGCTCGTCTGTCCACGGGAATAATCGGCAAGCGTCTGCCATGTAGTCGACCACTATTCTATCCCTTTGTTCCTGTTCGTTTCGTGTGTCGGTATCAATAGAATTGTTGCTATCCGAGCCATCGTCACTATCAGAATCATCGGCGCTTCTAGTGTCGCTATCATCCTCATCGCTGCTAGAGCTAGCATCTGATACTCCTCGGCTTCGATTCTGCTGATTGTGTTCCTGTTCGTGTGCTCGGATAGCGTCTCCACTATTATGCTCGTTCTGACTTTGTACAATCCTTAAGATGTAGCAGATAAATCTTTTCCAGTAGCTAGCATATTGAAGCTGAGAATCGGGATTTTGCAGCCTCGCGAGCGGTCTAACATCGGGCTCGGACCTTTTTGCGCTCCTAAGCCATCTTCGGGTTTCCTGATCGAGTGTCGGTAGACCAGCGACACATTTCTCGACTAGCGACTCGACAAGTCTCGAGACATGCTGTAGTTCTCGTTCATCTCTGTCAGCAAGCCGACCTGCGTGTGAGAGATGTTTGAAGTTGCTTCCTGCGAGATGCTGCGGATATCCAGTGCGCTTAGACCATAGCGAGTGATCTGTCTTTGCGATATTTCCGTCGACGACCTCGAGCTCTTTATTGTGCTGTGTTCTTGCTACGTTCCATTCCTCTAGCACTTGAGAAATGTTAAAATCATGCTGTCGTCCTATGCTAACAGCATCTTCTTGAGTGTTACGTGAGACAGCTGTACCTTCCACAGCGTCGGGGTCATCGTAGTCGACAGTAAAGTATCGTTGCCGGCCACCGTTCGAAAAGAATGTTTGTACGTAGACGTGGACGTGATGCCAATGCTCCTGATCTTCTTTTGTCGACCGCCACTCGTGTGTTTGATTGCAGTGCTTTCGGATCTCGTCTCGACTAATCGTGATAAATCCACACTCTTCTTCATCACAGATGTATGCGTCTCGCGGCTTGCCAAGCGACTCGATCGGCTCCTTAAGCGGCGGCGGTAATTGCACTTCTGACGGCTGAAGAGTGTGTAGACCAGCGAACTTTTTGACGACAGCAGATTTTTCTTTTGTGCTTCCGCTATGATGTGTACGAAGATGATTGCTAAGATTTTGCAGAGCATACTGATGATACTTGCAGATAAGCAGCTTGTACTTCTCTTCATACTGTAACCAGTCATCGGCATTCTCGACTGTGATCTTCACTTTACTCGCTGCCTTTGACGTAGACTGCGATCGAGAGTTTTGATTAGAGCCAGATGTCGTTTGCGCGCTGTCGTGCGTGCTCCAGCGGGAGATTGTAGCCATGTGTCGCTTCGCTGAGCGGCCCACTTTGTACCCTAAACCCTAGACCCTAATAAGTGTAACGTGTAAATGGTCGAAGATAATTGTCGTACTTAAGTGCGATTGTTGCGCAGAGAGTTTTACGTGTGCGAGAAGTCAAAAGCGAAGATGCGACACGTTGTTCTTGTGATTTTGAGCGACATGGGGCCGGTTGCTGGGGCCGGTTGACAAATTACCTAACTTAGCAAGCCAAGACCCCGCGCTAACCAAATCTAACCTGGGGTCAAGTGCCCCCTCCGCCTTATATTAGCTAGGTTTAGCGGAATACGTGCTCGTCCAATGAGACGCGCGGGGCCAAGCCTGGATTATCCCCACCCTTGTCAAATTCAATATATATATGCTTTCCGATTCCCTGCCATCCTCTGCATTCTTTTGCAATTCGGTTTAGCGCACGATTTTCTTCTTACTCTTTCTACTTTCCACTCCTTATCTTGTTACCTTGCTTTTTTCTCTTTTGCGCGATTTTTCTCTTGCTTACGGGTGGGGAACTCATCTGTAGCTACAGATAAGCTTGGCAAAGAACCGAACTATAGTCGTCACTCCAAGTTTAACAATGGCGGGCGCAAAGAGTGTCCGCACACGTGTTGTCTATCGACTTGGACCAAAGTCTACCACTGCTGCAGCGACTACAGATGGCTTAAGCGATGTCGCTTCCCCGCAGCGCCACCATGTTCTCCGCGACAATGCAGATATGTCCTCGGCAATGTCTCTCGCACCGCGGTCCTCTACATCTGCTGGTACCGAAGTGGTGGCTGGGCCGGTCGCTCCAACACCGTCTCAAGTTCAGCGCCAAAATCAATCCCTTCGGGCTAGAGCGGATGCTGGGGAAATCGAAGCCCGGCTCCAGATGATGTCGCCTGTCGACGTTGAGAGCGAACTCCGTTGTCAGAAACTTCCAGATGATCCAAACGTCTCGTTGTGGGATCATCTGAACAACCCTGGACCTGATCTCTCTCCTATCCAAGCGGCGAGTGACCTGCTTGCTGCCGCAGCTGACCATGCGGAGAGTGCTAGTGTACAAGCTGCATATATCTGGCGATGGGTGAAAATCAACAACCTGTGGGATACTCATCCCGATCCCAACCTCCGGAACGAACAAGCTTTTATCGAGAGTGTTCCCAATCACAAAGTAGTTAAAGTTATGGTCGTTGTTGGCACCTCTGCTCAGTGGTCTAAAGACACCCACCAGCAGTCCATTGCCGAGAAGTGGGGCGACGACTGGTTTGACAACATTCCCTCCTCCATGAGACCTACCGAGTCTGTCAAAGACCTGTCTAAAAGAATGCTCAGCGAAGTGGCTATCACATGTGCAAACATCACAGAGCAGCAACAAGCCGTGATCGGTTGGCGTAGTGCTATTGAAAGACGTCTCGACCCTGCGAACCGTCCTCCTCGAACCCGGATCTTGAAGACCCGTAAGCTCATTCCAGAAGACGTCAAATTCTTCAACGGCACTTTGAGCACAACGGCTTCTGGTATCCGGGAAGACGTGCTGGAGTTGATGCCTGTGGTTCCGACAACACCGCAGCAGCAGCCATCCCCTATTGCTCGGACGAAAGATAGCTCTCGGAAGAGAAAGCGTGTGGAGAGCGGTGATCCAACCACTGTACATTCGGAATCAGAGCCGAGTAGTGAGCTGAATGATCAGAGTACTAGTCTTCAACATCGGGATGGCAAGACTCGGGTGAAAAAAGTCCGTGGCCATCGAATCATCGAGCCGATGACTCCACTTGAAGAGTCCCCTGGTGCCGACCTGTCGCAGCTGCTAGACGACATACCCTTTAGCAGTTTTGACAACGCAGATGGAGCACTGATTGATGCTCCTAGCAAGACTCCAACTTGTGATGGTCCTGAATTTGCACGAATGTTCGCCAAATTTGCTGAGATTCATGCATATTTCGAGAAACACGGCACATCATCGACTCAGCTTGTCCGAAATTGTTGCGACTCATGTCGTGACTATGCTCTTCGTGCTCTAGCTTGTTTGAAAGCTGATCTTGTACCTTCCGTGGCTGGTCTGGAACAAGTTAGCAAGCACACGTTCAGCGGTGGAAAAACAGCTGCGAGTGAAGAAAGCAATGGACCCCTTAAACGTCCGTCTCCTCACCTGCAAAAATCCAATCGCTTGCTGCGTGTGATTCAAGATTCATCTGATGAAGAAAACGAAGAGATTGCTGTATGATCTGTAGAATATTACATGGATTGTCTCTTGAATATCAGTGGTGTTGGAGCGACCTTGTACGCCTGTAGAAGCTTGGTGGAGAAGCTACGGGCGCGGTTCTTGGCGAACTTCAACACTTGTACCCGCGATGTTTGAGCGACGATATCTATCTATCCACGACTTACACTTAAATTTCGAATGGTGCGATCATCTTTTACAATCAATCTATCCATTCTGGCACGGTATGACGAATATTAGATCGTGTTAGCGTAACTTACAGAATCGGGGTTCTACTACGGGTTCCACTTCACTTTTGCCCCGCCAAGCGCCGAAAACATAGCCCTGCGAAACCCTTTTCGGACGGGTTGTAGTGCAACCAACCAACCTATTAGGTTTATGTTGTATAGGTGACCCTGACTTTATCTCAAGTCGACATGTGTGCTGTCGTCTTCCGCGAAACGACCTCATGCTTAAGCTAGGCTAACGTTTAGTATTCAAGATCTCTTAATGAATAAGCTAGGGCTTAATGAGCATTGTTGTGTACATTATCGTAGCTGACACAAATCCCTATTTATGAAGTCCAGAGAGCGGTAGTATCTTCCTTTGAGACGTGTAAACGCTTTCGCCCTAACTATCGTGTTCTAAGTCTCTTGCGCTTCACACCTGTTGGAACATTGATTCCTCTGAATCCATCTTCATCGTCCATCCGATCGTTACTGTCATCTCCTGGGTTCTGATCTTCGAGCCATTCTGGAAATGCATAGACTCCCCGTTTGTTTGAGAAAGAGCAATCTGTGATTACAATATCATATTGATCTTCCAGTTGGCAGATGAATTTGTGCCAGTATCGACTGTTTTGCAGGTATCTTTCGATTAGTTCTGGCTGTAATCGAGCTGGGAAGCCGGTCTCAAGTGCATAGGCTCTTGAACGAGTTCTTGGATTGTGACCAGTCTGGAAGGCAAATAACGTCATGCACCCATCTTCCTGGTGAGAGCTGTCTGGATCGAAGAATTGTACAAGATGAGGGAGGTGCTTCTTGCTTATGCTGACCACGGTGTTGCGATAGTTGTGGAAGTTCATAGGGAAAGGTGAGTGTTCGCAAGCAGACACAAGGCTCTCTGAACAGTTTTCGGACAGGAAGTGGGATGGTCTACAATTGTATCGTGGGAAGAGAAAAGGGCTTGTACTTGCTTTGTCGTCGTACCCATCCAACTGGCGGCGGAGAAACTCGCAAAATGGCCGGATGTACGCGAGATAGACGAAGATGCTCTTTTGCGCTGATGAGCACGGATTCCGCACGATATAGAATGAGTTATCGTGATTGGTTGTGGCCTTGTTGTCTGGAAAGACGAGTATGATCTGCCCATTGTATACAAACACGTTGCGCTTGTTGCCGATAGTATTGACCCACTGCATCCTGCCGATCTCAGAACCTCGACCAGGCATGCCACTTGTGAGATGTACCGTAGCCAGGATTGACTTGATCAGTCGCTTCTGACCGCGAAGATATGCATACGCCTTCTGGCGTCCACCTCCTGCCATAGAGAATCCCCAGGCCTTTGAGAAAGCCACCTGGGTGAGTGATCGGAAGCTAGACCTCAGCCCATTTCTCGGCTCTGTTAAGAAAGAATAACCAGGCTTGTCGTTACACATGCTGTCGTGCAAAGTCGAGAGATCGTAGGGTATCTTTACGCGAAAAACCATATCTTCGACTTGTTGTGCTGTACACTCAACCACGTTAGAGATCATCTGCCGGAAGTGCCCCATAGTAAGATCGGCACCATAAGCGTGTAGAGTACGGCCATCGAGGGACCATCGAACAGTGGCCGGGGGTCCTTCACGCTTTGCTATAGCACGGCCATGCTGTAATCGCTCAATCAAGTAACCGATAGGGGACATGCTGCCACGTTGCAAGTGAAGTGGACGCACGTCAGAACAAAGTCTCTGACCGTAGTCAGAGTACAAATCTCTTGCTGGGATCTGAACCTTTGTCAACAAGTACGGTCGGAGTGGCAATGCGTACTCTAACAAGAGCAGACGTCCTACCCATATAAGTGCCGAGAGATTTGTCGTGTAGTTGTAAGGCTTTCGAAACGCAAGCGTGGACGGGTCGATGCCCAGCACACCTGAGAAGTTCGCAACAGGCGTTCGCTCAAGGTTGCCGTCGTTCGATCTGTCGGTCCAGAAAGTAAGAAACAACTCAAAAAGTGACTCTAGCAGGCAAGCTATAGTATCCTCAGAACCTGTCAGCTTACGCTCGGTCGACGTGAACTGTACGTTATGAGCGAGAGACCAGACTCTATCCATCGCAGAGCTCTGCGTAGATGTGAGGTATAGAGATGACAGCTCTCCAGGTTGTTCGTAAAGACGCCTCTCTAGAGCCCGCACGCGATACACATAGCTGATGAAACGACACCAAGACTGCTTGTAGCGACTTTCCGCTGTAGACTGGGGGATCTTGAAGTCGTAGGGTTGATACGTGTGAGACCAGCTCTTAAGCCAGCACCGTAAGGTACGAGGTGTTGCTTCCAAAGTGCGCTTGCAACGATCTAGCACATGATGGGTGGCCACGCAAATGACAGCTAGTTTGTGTTCCTCTGCTGATTCACTGACGCAATCAAGACCACACCAGGTGCCGAGAGGGAGCGATTTAGCAGGAAGGGTTATCTTTGGCATCATAGAAACGTTCACGATTAAGCGACGCGGCTTGTTAGCGAACCAAACTTGCCAATTGCAGCCGCGTAGCCAATCGCTTCTGGTGTTGTGTTCCAGTCCGTTGTCAAGATCGGTAGCCTCTTCGTCGTACTCTTCCGCGAGCCGACGCTCCTCTTCGCCTTCCATAACGGCCAGATCGTGAGCGAGCTGGTCCTCGATATCCTGTGCTGTCGCTGCTGTTACTACGTTGCTATCTTCGTCTATGTGTGACTGAAGCTCTGGCACAGCCGTAGCGTCCATTTTCCAGTAACCAGGGTCCTTGCTACGGCGATCGGTCCAGCGCTGTAGGAAACAAGATTGAGTAGACGAGGTATAGGTCGAGCCACAGCGTGCTCCGTGTTGTTTGTTAACGTGTTTGCGCAAGCTAGGGTAGTACGTTGTCTTGTATGACGGGCAGAATGGGCAAAAAAACCCTTGTAAAGGGGTGACGAGGCATTCCAACGGTGGCACTCTATCGGGACGAGGTCTGAGCTCATCTAGAGTTCGGGGCATAGTGGAGGACTGCAATCGCTGAGCTACAGCGCGTCTGATGGAGAAATGACAGGCCCCATGTCTGGAGTATAGGTGACGGTCAACCTCGTCAAAGCAGACAGCGACTCGGCAGGTCGTGCAAACAGCGACCTCGAGCTCGGGAAGGTATTGAATAACATCCAGAAGCTCTAGCCTACTTGTTGTTGCCTTCTCTGGAACCTCAGGATATTTGGAGACGTCGAGTCGGTTCTGCGAGCAATCGAAAGCAGATATATGGGAGGGACTGCTCCGGGAAGGAAGCCTGAACGTAAGATACATCCTATGGTGTCGCAAGAGAAGTGGAGAGCGATTTTTTGACGGCAGGTCTCGCTAGCATGAAACGACCAGAGAAGGTATATGAACTTGTACAGGATGTGATCGGGGAACGGTTAGACACATAGAAAAAATGTACTCACCTATATTGCAGTAGCCGACGCGTGTCCAGATCCCAGACGCGTCGATTTTGCGGAGCTCCCCTCAACACCCTATACAGGATACATGACTGCTCGTGGCAGGGCAACTGATGGTTTCAGTGTTTCGACTATATTGACTATAGCCCCGAAATCTAACATGTCGCAGGGTAGAGAAGAAAGGCTAGTCCTAATTAGGCATTTTTTCGGTGCAACCATAGAGGCCCGTGCGAAATACCGGATTAGGACGAGGTTTCAGTCAAAGCAGGGACACCTCATGTATTAGGAACAATTGGATAATCTATTTACTGTGAAAAGCGCTCGCTATACGGCTATATCTGAGTCAGTAAGAATGAGGACCCCACGCACGAAGTGTGGATCTCTCCCACCTGGGCTTTGTTGTGCACCGAGTATTAGCTTTGACTCGTTGTGGTCGCCGAAGCACCGTGCGGCCGAGTCACCGCGAGATGCACTCAAAGTCTGATCGAAAGCCTGCGCATCGGCAGTAGGATCACTAGTCTCAATACAATATCAGTCGGCACAATCTAACAATCAGATCAAGACACATCAGGTGATTGCTCGTCGGCAAAGAATGCGTCGATCTACTTCAATTAACGCCGCAATCCATTATCTTAGGACCCACAATTCGCCTGATAGTTATTATACACAATATGGAGACTCCATCTCCACATATAAAAAGCGGCGAGTATTTTGTTTCCGCCAAACAGATAGCTTTTCACATACGCAAAAACCATGACGATCACCTACGAGCCAGAATTCAATGCGGCATTTACCCCCTTTGCGGCGGCAATAGCAGCAGCGCCAAAATTCCGCCCTGGAAATCTCGAAGACACGAAGACGTCGATTCACGGCTTTTACTCTGCGATGGTATCTCAATTACCAGAATTTCCCTCAGTCGCTCACGAGATTCACTACACGACCTCGAAAGACGGACATCGAATCCCCGTGTGGTTTTTCTTCAGCAAGCAGAGAAAGGAGACCAAGATGACCGGCGCCGTGTTTTATGTGCATGGAGGAGGTTACGTGACGGGTTCGGTCGAGTTCCTGCGCAAGCAGATTGAGGCCAGAGTCGAAGCGACGGGGATCCCGTTTTTCGCTCCGGGTTATCGTCTCGCACCTGAGCACCCGCATCCAATCCCTCACGAAGACTGCTTCGCTGCGTTGAAGTGGGTGCACGAAAACGCCGCCGACATATTTGGTGTCGATAACTCGAGACTCGGCGTGTTCGGCGAAAGTGCGGGTGGTGGGCTGGCCGCGGGTCTGGCTCTCAGGGCTCGCGATGAGAAGTTGTCGCCTCCTCTGGCCAAGCAGATTTTGGTGTACCCGATGATGGATGACCGTAACACGGTTCCAAACCCTGAAGTCGAGTATTTATTCACCTGGTCGCACGACAATAACGAAACCGCATGGAAGGCACTCATCGGCGACAAAGACGGAGAGATCGATTGCTATGGCGCGGCTGCCCGCGCAACCAACCTTCGTGGCCTTCCTAGCACGTACCTTGACGTTGGCTCGCTGGACATTTTTGTTCACGACAGCCTTGATTATGCCCAGAGGTTGATGCGAGAGAATGTCGAAGTCGAGCTGCACGTCTGGCCAAGGGTGCCACACGGATTCGAGGGATTGGCTCCGCAGACAAGATATGGGAAGATGGCTGTAGACAGTAGAGATGACGCTGTCAGAAGTTTGTAATAGTGATTCGAAGAACAACCCAATTAAACCCTGTGAACTCTATATGTGGTCTGAACGGTAATTCCATCTGAAGCGTGGTGTTGGACAATGCCGCGAGTGATTTCGGCGTCAGTTTCTGGTGATACGCTGACGGTTGCGCTCTTGAGCTCCAATCCTGCATCATCACCGTCGATTCTGCTGTTTTGCTGTCTGTATTGCGATCTGGTTCGTGACGCGTATGTTGAGCGCAGACGCGGAAAACATCTGTCAACCAGAGGTCGGAAGGTGGGCAGACATGAGCAGACGCAAGACACCATCAACTCGATATCACTTTAAACAATCAGCTGTTTGTTTTCACGGGTTGTGATGCTTACTCACGTCCAAACTCCGACGTCACCAAGATAGTACGTAGGATCGCTTGTGTTGTTTCTCAAGTAAAAGATCAGTACCTTCAGACGAACGATGCTTATGATACACGAGACACCGCCGAGTCCAAAAAGAGAGCATAGGGTGAGTTTGTCTCTTTTTCTAAGCGCCAGTCCCCAAACGATTGGTAACGCGAGGAACAGAATCATTAGATCGCTGATCGAATTTAGAACGCCATTGGCAATGTAGAATGCTCCAGTGTTGATGCAACGGCGATCAGAAACGGTGATATCCCTGACTGTCAATTAGAACCAACACAGTGCTTGGATCAACGACACATACCATGCCGCATGAATCGGGGTGCAAGAGAATACAGTGGCGAGGATGCCGCCAATCGAATATCCAAAAGTGAACAGTGTCACCACCCACCACCGCCAGCGAAAATTCTGGATTGGAAACAACCGTCTGTACATCATGAGAATCGAGAATTTGATGGCAAGCATGGCGGTGATGTAGACAACAGCCGACATGGTCCACATCAGAAGAAAATGCGGCGAGTAATCCGCGAGTGTGACATCCCAGATATGCTTACCCATGCCGTATCGAACATCCAGAGTGAAGACAGCAAAACAGACGAACCAGGCAATAAGGGCAAGGATGGAAATATCTGTCTGGTCAGTCTGAACGTCGCACGGAGACTCGGTGGCACCTACAGTCATCGTAGGATACAGCTCGCAGAATGAAACACCTAGTGTATAATCTCAATCCGATGGTAACGACAAAGACAACGCAACCGATCGAGCTGGCGGTCGTGAATTTCCAGCCAATTGAGGGCGGATCGATCAGATTACTGGTATGACCAGCAGGTGCAGACGCGACAGGCGTAGAGGCCCAGTTGGAGTTCGACATGATGCATACCGCTGACTTAGGCGACGAATGGTGTCCACTTTGTACCTACTGTGTGCTTCTGTTCCTGGCTCTTAACCACGACTCGACGAGGGTACAACAAGCGGCACGAGCCGATATCTGCATACATTGCCATGACACCACTCTCGCAGTTGGAGATTTGGTGTTGGTTTGGTTCGCGTGTGCTTGAGGTTGAGGAGATTGAGCATCCTACGTGCCGCTGGCGTTCCAGGAGGTCGGGATTCGGAGCGCGCTCAGTCAGTTAATGCATAGTGGTTGGAGTATGGTTATCCGTGCATACGAGTCTTCGCGACGAGGCATTATCACGAGGATCCAAGTATCTGGGACTGGTATCATCAATGGAAACAAGTTGCATTCGACGGTTGTCTCATGAGGTTGGCAGTCCTCGTAGACGATAATACGGCAAAGTCGACCCACTTCCGTAGCGGGGTCGTTGCCGTTAGATCCTCCCGGTCAGAGGGATTATGCATCAAATTATCCACTTCTTAGGCTGCGGCTGCCTGTAAGAAAGCTCGGACCGCTGGCTTGTATCCAGGTTCTCAGTCATCCTCGGTCGGCGAAGACTACAACGCCTAACTCCAGGAGAGCGTGGCCAATGATTGATAGTAAGCGATACTGGGTCTCTTCTCAGTCGATCGGTCCCTACTGTATATTCAATTGCTCATGCTCGTGATAATCGTGATAATCGTGATACTCAGTCGTTATAGCTGTATAAGACCAAGTATTATCCATGGCCGGAGGCATTCAGTGGCCTCCGCGAGGTCTCCATGGGTACGCGGTCGGTCGTGGCCGAGCACTCGGCCACCCCTTGAGAAGACCCTCTCGCACTCAGC